>JAEMWC010000264.1:72500-75000 GCA_016490735.1 Pachyseris speciosa
ACATCTGAGTATTGACCCCAAACAACGTCCAACCAACCTTTACTTCTTGGTGGTCAATGGCAGGATCAGTTAACTTTTGTTGCATTTTCTTGAGACAAAAGAAGCGCAATCAGAAATATTTAACCTGCACCATGGCTGGACATATTGTAATACATACTGCTGCATTGTAAGCCTCCTCCCTCTTGTACCCGCGATAATTTTTGCAAAAATAAAAAGCCCTAGAGCATCTTTGTCTGCCATATTGGATACTCTGCCATTATCACATTTATACTGCTGATCAACAGACACTGCATTATCAACTCTGAATTAAGTGTAGCATAAGTGAGACGCATGAATCAACAGTCGCATTTCTGCTGCACTTAATTCAATTGAATTTGACTTGACAGAAATACTGTACAACGTATGAACCAGGCCTTAATAATTATACGGCCGTGAGATCAGAATTCATTTCATGGAATGCTGCCACAAGTCAAATGATAGCATTTGGAAAATGCAATGACAGTGGTTACTTTCTCCTCCGCAGAGGCTCAAGGAGGTGAATCTGCTGAGCGAGGTACAGGCAGGCATAAAAAAGAAGTGAGGGGCGAGAGAGGGAGCCCCTGCCAGATACCACGCCCAATATGGCAGTCATCCGGGGGAGGCATTTTTTAAAATGTCTATCCAGGTGGGGTGGTGAGCATACTTTTCCCATGTTGGTAAAAATGGCGAGTGGATGCGAATCCCGATTCTTCACTTGCATGATGTCGATGAATTGCTTACAAAAACATAGTTACTTGAATGTTTGGAAATTTGTTGGGGAAAATTTGTTGTCCTCGCAAATAATGTGTTTCAAAAAGGCCTTTTATTTTGTTATGATGGGATATGGATCATCATTTTAGGATCCACTACATACACGACCTGTGCCATGTGCAGTGCAGCAAGGAAACTTCTAGCAGCTGAAATGATTTTGGTCTCTCTGGAAAGCTACACACTTCTACATATTGTATTTCTGAAGGACCGTTCACAAAAACACCTAAATAAGATCAGAGTCTCTTTCATGTTAGTCATTAAAATTAGGTGACAATCTTCCCGCTAACCGTCCCATACATGAATTATTACAGGTTTCCAAAAATTTTTAATGCCGGTTAATGCGATGTCTTAACAAAACGTTTACATGAATTTGAAGCTTATTCGACATGACCTATTTGAAAACTAGAGTGAATTTATGTAAAGATGAAATAAAACACAGCGAAAGCAGCTAACGTGCTCCTTTATTTTGAAATTTTCGCCGGTCATTGGACTAAAAATTCATAACTTGAGTTAGATTTATCGTTATGAAATCATTCTGGTCTCTTTGGAAACCTATACACTTCTAGTTTTTGTATTTCTAAATGACCATTACCCAAAACGTTTGACAAAGACTAGAATTTTTTTCCCAGTCAGCGCTAAAATAACGTGACAAATTCCCTGCTAAAACAGAAATTTGTACACTTAAATGACGTTTCAAAAGATTTGAAGCTGTTAAATTTAACAAGGGCCAAGAAATCCGTTGATGTACAAGAAAACTACAAGGATGTAAACAGAAATCTGGCAGAGGTTCGCCCGCCCAATCGATCTCTCGTTCCTTGCACTCACCAAGCATAGTGGACACATCCTAACGTCTTACCGATCACAGCTGATCCAAGCCAATCACCTTACCGATAACCTAACCTCTGCGGAGAAGAGAGTGGTGGTTATATGAACAAAAATGGAGCCAATTCCTTGGCTTGTTGCCTTACAACCCGAATAATAAACTGGAGGTTGCCAGGTAGTGTTATAAAATGACATGAGTTTGGTTACCTTGAGTTGGCAGATGGAGCTGAGCTGTAAATCCAGGGTTTTGTTGTTGTGTTTTTGTTAAGCTGTGAAGAAGAAGTGTCTGTCCTCTTCAGAAAATTTACAGTACAAATATATTGGAAATTTATTTAAGAGTATTTAATATTACAGTTTTTAGTACTTTAATATACTTATATATTTAACCTCTGTTTCCAGAGAGAGTTATTTTTTAGTGTTAATTAAAACTAAAATTTTGTCAGATGGCTCTTTATTAATTCTGTAAAGCAGTGCTGGAGACTGTGTAGGAGAACCTGGCTTGTGACATCAGTCTACTTGATTCCCATGTAACATTTGAGCTGCAATGATGTATTTAAGACAAAACCCTCTGTCACAGTCTTCACTTCAGTGTGGCTGTGATTGTGGCCACACGCAGTATCGTCTTCCTTCCCTCACAGGTTTCCTCTAGCTTTCAGCCATGATTTCTTGTGAATCAAGTTGAAATAGACATCACAGAGGTATCGATCTGGGACAACAAACACAACAACAACTTTATCGGTTATTTTAATAGTACTTCAATAAACTCCTTTTAATTTGGTGAGGACAATTTGAAGGGAAAATGGCACATTTTTTTCTTTCAAAATTTGTAGGTACCTAATAAGCTTAGAATCATTTTAAATTCCTGTTGAGGTACCAAAGACAGAAACAA
>JAEMWC010000264.1:80000-212500 GCA_016490735.1 Pachyseris speciosa
TCAAGGCTACTTGGGAAACGATGGAATGACATTGCGCTGTTATAGCGACCATCATTTGTGCAGAGTGGGAACACAGCAATGGAACTTACTCATGTCTGTGTTCGCAACTAAACAAACTTTTATTTTTCTCAACCTCACAGAGTACTGTTTTAAACGCTGTAGTTCTGAAAACTACATCGCCTTATGATCACCTTACAATATCAACTTAAAAATCGGGAAAACCGGCGTTGAAACGGAACTCAAATCGGCTCATTTGATATGATGCGCCAGCTAGTGATAAAGTGTGATGAACGCGAAAACACTGGAAAATAAAAGCTTTTCGAAAAATCAAAAACATCAGTGGGTTTGTAACTATTACAGTCGGTGGATAAATATCGTTTTGTTCCGAAACAAAGAAGCTCTTAGTGCAAATATTTGCTTAACTGACCTTTCGTGATCCCACGAGGCAGCCACTGTTTCCCGTAGCAACCGATTTGTTTGCCCTCCAACATGGCGGAAAAGATCACGTGACTTCTTAGTGCAAGGCCCTATTGCAAGTTCGTTTTGCAAGCAGTACATTTCTTGAAGATTTCAGTTTCTTTTTAGCATAAAATGGTGGATTGAAACAACGAAATAGTGATTACTACCGCTCTTAAACAGGTAAGCTGAAGTTGAAAGCAAATGGTAAAAGATTTACTTCAAAATTCATAGATATACCATGTGCTTTCTTCCTGAGAGCTAGCTGATTACCATCGTTCTCAATGTACTTGAGCTCTGTAGTTAGCCTTTGCCATGGCATAATATTGTCCTATTTTACTGAAATAACAGACAATTAAAGCTAGCTAGTACTGAGACTGATATCAGTGCCTTTTCATGATGACTGTTTCATTTTAAAATCTGTTCTTGCCTTACCTTGTTGTAACTGCATGACCTTGTTTTGAATGAAGTTGAAAGAACCAATTCATGAATGAGCTAGTAAGGACCAATTTTTTCTCAGAGGTATGATCTTTTGTTTTGATCTGTAGATGTTTAACTCAGCTGTTGTGGGGCTCAGGAATGCAGCTTCAAACTGAGTCAGTCAACAAACTGCTTCAGTTCTTTAATAAACAGTGAAATGTATAACTTTAATCTAGCAGGAAACATGATTTTTAATTTTCTCCTGAACATTATTAATCATTCAGGTTGTTTTGAAACTGCAAATAAATGATAGCATATTTCTTTCATATTGTCTGTACTCATTCTTGCAAAAGTAAAAACAGCTTTCACTGATAATCTCCATATGCAATTTAGTAGTATTTGGGGTATGATTATCTGGAGTGATATATATCTTATTATCTCACAGATCAAAATATTAAAATCTCTGCATGACTGTGTGAAATCGTTTATGAAAGCTTTGTGAAATGCGTGTGAAAGGTGTGTGAAATTCATGTGAACATTTAATGAAAGGTGTGTGAAATTCGTGTGAACATTTGATGTCAGGTGTGTGAATTTCATGTGAACATTTTCTGAAAACAATCCTTCAAAGTCATGTGAAATTTTTTTCACACTGCGTGAAAACACCGTGTGAAAAGGATAACATTTTTTCACATGTATTTTCACCCGCATTTCACATTAAAATTTTTCACACGTATGTGAAATAAACATGTGAAACCACTGTGAAAATAAATGAATATCATGTGAATAACGTGTGAAAATAACCACTTTTTCACACAGTTTTTTCACTTGCTTTTCACACATTTGCTCCTAGTAGTGAAGTTTTCTTCTGGGACAAATCTTGCTCAGCATCATTTCAAAGGTGATTTGCAGTCTCTCGTAGCTCATCTTGTCATCATCTGTCTCTCAGGCAGATAATCTTCTCTTTGCACTTGTCTGGAATAAAGTATGTTTTGCCCCAAACTCTGTTGCTAGAGTTCATTGTGTGGACTAAATCAGTATGATGACACTTTATTTCGATAGGGTGCATAATTACAGTACTGAAAATGTTACTGTATTCTCCCTTATGGCCCTATGAAAGTTAAAACATGACTTATTAATAAAAAGGTAATTTTGTTACTACATTGTAATTACAGTGTAGGTAACAATGTTGCTTAAAATTTGTTCATCTGTATGATTTTTGCGGCTTACTGCCTTCTTAGTGAGACCTGCTTTCGAAAAGAGAGGCTGTTATATATTGATGTTGCCTGTTGTCCTGTGAAGCACTTGCTGTTAATTGAAGTGACTGTTGTGTCTGTTGTTCAAGGCCTGCTTTTGAGAAGAGTTGCTGTAATTTATCGACATCTGTTGTTCAAGCGCTGCTTTTATCATCTTTTAGATGACGAGAAAACAGACAACATCATAGCATTATTTTCTTTGACGGAGTGGTCTGCAGACTGCACTTTGACATTGACTGTATTTGATTTCATATCATTTAACTCCACTAAATTGCTCTGGTTTTCATTTACTTGTAACTCACAAGAGACTGACTGAAGTGTTATTTTTATTTCAAACTGTGCTATGCTCTTGAGTTAGGTTATCATTGTTATGTTCATTTCTACATCTTTGTGCTTTTCAATAAATGTGTTTGTGTTCTCCCAAACAATTATGTGACGTATTCCTCAAGACATTCACCAGGAACACAAAGTTAATGAAGATGGAAAATAAATTACTCAGAAATCAAATTGGTGCTTTAATCCTCCATTATTCAGAAACCACCAAATCTCAACTAGCACACTTATGACAAGTGATGGCAAAATATCTATAAACTTAAAACTTGGGTGTATTTTGCAATCTCAAAGTATGCACGCTCACACCAGTACCTTCTCTGCCCATTGCACACAAGGCTCTTCAAGTGTATATAGGCCTGCACTTTCTAACCTTTGGTTACAACTAGTCTCTACTCTTTTTCCTATTACTAAGATGCAAGTTAAGTCCAGTTGACCAATAATTTATGATTAACTGTGGCTCTTCATTTAGTCATTAGAATTTGATTATGGTCATTTTACTACATTCTTCTAAGTAATAACAGCAGTAAGCCACATGCAGTCCCAGACTGCCAATTTTTTCTATGCATTCAAGATCAAAATAATGTCTTGCATGAACTGTAAATTCTCAGTGTTTTAGGCTTCAGTGCTTCAAATGACAGCAGGATCAACCTTTGTGATTATCTTCTTGATCACCAAAGTCCTGACTTTTTTTGTTTTGTTTGCTTTTCAGATGTAAGGAAGGCCTTGATTATTGTGATTTGCTAGCTATTCTGTTTGACAATAACTGGTAGTGACATATGGAAAATTTGACATAAGGTAATTAATATATATTCAAAAAGCATTGCAAGACATACATATCCTAGCTTTTAATCTTTCTCCCACCTCTCTCACAGATTTGAAGGTGGCATCAAATAAGAGTACAGGAGTGGAACTTGGATTTCATATCTACTTCTTGTCTATGAATAGTTTATTTCTTAGTTTCAATAAGAAATCCATATTATGCTTCCATAAATTAGTCAAGAAAGATCTCTGATAGCTTTGATTTCAAATTTGTCATAAACACTGTTGCTGCTGCTTTTTCTTTCTTTTTGACTCGCAAACGTAATTCCCAAAAGGGAGTTGTAGATGTTACACAAATCTCCTTTGTTATCCGTAATAAGGCAATAACAGGAGCTTGTACTGTCAAAACATGTGAAAATATGCTCACTATCAATTAATATCGGCCATGAGAGTATGGAGAACTTTGCGAAAACAAGCCACAACTGCAAAAGATATCGGTGAGCGCCACATGAACTTTGCAATACCTGTTTACGATCATCTGTTTTCCAGTGTTTTGTTCTGCTTCATTTCACGCGGTCGATCTCTTGGTTTCTACTTTTGATGTTCTACTTTTGGCGTGTTCGTGTCCTGACATTAAAAGTGAAAAGAGGCAGTGAGTTTTTTTTTCACAAAAGTGTTTTTCTTTTTATTATTTTTTTAATGACCATGCACAGAACTAATGAAGTATGTTACACAGTGAACAATAAAAGGACATTTTCAAATGAATCTGGAATTGTTATAAAATATCCCTGACCTTCTTGAATTATCAAAAACTGCACCCTAACTAGGAAACACTACCATTGATCTTGCCAAGTAATAAGTGTCATGAAGGCTGGGCTTTAAGAAAAATGTTTGGGAGTCCACAGCTCTGAAACTTGAATTGAAATCCAAATGCAAGGTGCCCAGCATTTAAATTTGTGCAAAACTAAGATTTCCTGGTCACCCAAATACAAATGGAAGTCGCCAGGGGCCACCAGGTCCTGCTAGAGCACAACCCTGATTGCAAACTGACACTACACATGAAATTCAATGTATGGGCCTTATCAATAGACCATTAACTCAGTGATCACAGACCATTCTTATACCAAAATTTGGTAATGATTCAGCTTGAATTGTACTAACAATATCCCCAAGATTGCTTCTTTAACCTTTAGTTTTAAGATCTTGTGTTTGTATTAACTAATACTAATTTGATCCTTTAATTTTGGGTCAAAGTTCATTACCATGACAGAAGATGCAGGAAGTAGTACATCTGGTGACCATTCAGAGGATCTCACTGGTGCCCCACCTCTTAGCATTAAACTGCCTCAGTTGAGTGATCTCCCAAGAAAAGGCAAACCTTGGAGAGATGTCCATCTCCCAGTAGACATTCTGTTGTTGACCGTGGAGGATTGTGAGTTTTTGGCATGTTATGCGTACTTGAGAAACTCCTTTAAAAGTTATCACAGAGAGCTTGGTTATGTCTACTTCGGAAACATGGGTGATGGAGATGAGCCCTTGAAAATTGCACTGCTTAGATGTCAGGAAGGTTCTTCTGATCCAGGCTGCTCACAAACTGTCATTACAAATGCAGTGATGCGTCTTCAACCCAAGGCAGTTTATTCTGTGGGCTGCTGCGTTGGTCTGAATAATGCAAAAACACAGTTGGGTGATGTAGTGGTATCCATAAAGCTTACAACTGAAACCTTCAAAACCCCAGTGGGCAGAGATATGGCTATGATTGTGAAACATGCAGCTGATGGATGGAAGCCTCCATTAGAAAGTACAGATGCTCGAAAAGTAAATGTACACTGCAATGGCGATATTCTAAGTGGCATGGACCAGGGCACTGCAAAACGGCAAAGTGGGCTGAACTCACAAGCGACTGCAGTTGAAAGGGAAGGGAAAGGTGAGATTTGACATCTTTTTCTGGTAAATGTAGTCAGCAGATCAGGAATTTAATTTTCCATATAGAAAATGTGCAAAAAGATTGCTTAATCTGCCATTGGTGCAATAAAGCACATACAACATCAAATCCCTTTTAATATTATATTGTAGTCAATGTTTATAATAGCCTCACTTTGATTATTGTAGTAAGGTGTGTGAAAACTGTAACAAAGGCCTTTCTGATAGACTTCAAAAGCTTCAAAATTGGGCAGCCCTCATTTTGATGTCTGCTAATTATGACAGTAATTTGAATGATTTGTTTGAGGCACTTCAGTAGCGAGAACTCTGGCATCAAAGATTAGAAAAGAAATCTATTATGTTGTACAAAATCTTACATGACATGATGGCTGAATATTTAAGATCAAGTTTTGTTTTTCACACGAGTGTGAATTCTTATCATTTGAGGAATACTGAAAACGCACTAGCTCTTCCAAAACACTGCACTGATTATCTAAAGAGAAGTCTCCCGTACAGTGGAGCTCAGTTGTGGAACAATTTACCCTTGGAATTAAGACAAGTGACTTCCTTTGGAGATTTTAAGAATAAATTGAGTTGCCACAGTATGGTGGCCTAGAACTGCCATAAGGATATTTGGTGTTTTTTTATTTTTTTCTTTTATATTTTATTTTATTTTACTTATTCAGTTTATTGTTTTTGTTTTATTTCATTTCATTCGTTTGATTTGATTTTATTTCATTTTCAAAAACAATTTCTTATGAAAATGAAATCAAAGCAAATAAAAACGCTTTGTCTAAAATGAAATTAATATGAAAGTAAAGTCAATTGAAAACAAATTAAATTAAAAGCAAATGAAAATTTTATCACCGTGGCCTAAAACTGCCATAGACCAAGATGCCTTGGGGGCGGCTTGTACTTCCAAGATGGCGGCGCCGAAGATCAACGTGTCCAGATACCCGGCAGCCGGGAACTGATTTCAAACAACTAGATACCCGGAAGTAAGAAATTTTGACCAATTTTCTCGAAACAGCTCGTTTAATTCCTCTAAGAACATAAGATATTTGTTAAGAAATCTCAAGCGATTGCAAATATTGCCTTGGGTTAAAAGTAGAAGCGACTGTCGAGCTTGGACGTAGAGTGAAATCTCAATGTTTTCGACACTAAGAAAATACTCAAGTGGCTGACACACTCCCAATGAATATCTGCAGAAATTATCAACGAAACCTCACTAGCGATTCTAAATAAAGGTTTAGTATTGTTGTGAACAAATTCTCCGAGCTTGCATTAAGCATATTCTTTAGAATCTTGACTCACGGGTACGGTTTTTTAAAATACTAGATGCCCGACATTCGGAAATTCACGTCCAATATGCTCGAAATATCTCATTTAATTTTTGTAAAAACATCAGGAACTTGTTTAGAAAACTCAAGCGATTTCAAACACTGCTTTGGGCTTGAAGTAGAGGCAAATGTCGAGCCTGGGGCATAGAGTGAAATCTTCATAGTTTCGACACTTCAAAAATATTCAAGTTCTGACACACCGAGCGTGACGTGACTGATGAGCTCTCGGGAAATATCGACAAAACGTGTTGTCCAAACCTCCCCCAGAGCATTTCATGTTCGTTGGCATCAATCCCAAGCGATTTTTAAGGAAGTTTTGGTATTTTAGTGCATGAAATTTTCGTGCTTACACAAAGCATATTCTTTGGAATCTTCACTTACGGGCACGGCTTTCAACTGTTTCAAGATAGAAGATGCCCGCAGTCGGAAATTCTCACTGTAGTTTCTCGGCATCTGCTGAGTCTACTCGATTTCTATGTAAAATTATAAAGAGTCTATAGTCTTGCCAGATATCCTCTATAGAAATGTTCCTCTGAGTTAAAAACAACGTAAAAATTTTTATATTAAACGAGCTGTTTCGAGAAAATTGGTCAAAATTTCTGGCTGCCGCGTATCTAGTATCTAGTATCAGTTCCCGGCTGCTGGGTATCTAGACACGTTGATCTTATATCGAAGTATCGAAGACGCCTCTCTAAAGTTCTTATGCTCCAAGCATACCACTCGAAATCTCTCAACATAAAATCTAAAATCTCCTTGCGGCGAATTAAGTCCTCTTTCCAAGAATCCTTCCTTATCCTTGCCGCCGCCATCTTGGAAGCACAAGCCGCCCCCAAGGCATCTTGGTCTATGGCAGTTTTAGGCCACGGTGATAAAATTTTCATTTGCTTTTAATTTAATTTGTTTTCAATTGACTTTACTTTCATTTTAATTTCATTTTAGACAAAGCGTTTTTATTTGCTTTAATTTCATTTTCATAAAAAAATTGTTTTTGAAAATGAAATAAAATCAAATCAAACGAATGAAATGAAATAAACAAATAAGTAAAATAAAATAAAATATAAAAGATAAAGATAAAAAAAAAAACACCAAAAATCCTTATGGCAGTTCTAGGCCACCATACCACAGTTTTAAGTAAGTTTTAAGTAGTTAAAGTAAGATTCTAAACACAACCTCCAAGAAAAGCAGCCTTTATTGTTTATATTTTTTATTCTCTTAATTGAAAGAAAATTTTACACATTGCAAAACAATATGTTTATTACTTCTTTCTAATTATCAATATATTCTTTACATAACTAAAACTTTATTGTGAAATACCATTTAACTTACTTTTCAATACTTTACTGTCAGTAGTATTGCTGTACAACACTGAGTTAATAGACTTCAACTTGATGCATACAATCAACTTAAGGAAGGGCTTTGTTTGTGTACAGTACGTATTTACCACTATTATGATGTTGATCAGCACTGCTAAAGCTGGTTTTGAAGCACTTTTTTATTTTGATTATAAGCCCCCTCGGATATAAGCCGCTCCATTTATAAGCCATGTCCTACTGTAAAACCCTTATGAAGATGTATAATATAAGCCCAAGGCTTATAAGTGGCAGTTTTAATACGGTAAGTTTGTTGTTGTTTGTTCTTTTATCTTGTTGTTAGGCATTTTTGTCGCAGCCCATGACCTGAAAATGGAATGGGTGATTGTTAAAGGTGTTGCTGATTTTGCTGATGACAGCAAAACTCCAAGTGCATCATGGAAGCCTTTTGCCTGTGTGATGGCAGCCTCTGTTGTTTTTAATATGCTGAGTGATCCTGTTGTTTTTGAAGACTGGCCTCACTACCAAGGTATGTCACAGGCATTGCTGTAAGAAATTATCTTGTGCCAGTTCTGTCTAATGGGAGCAGTTCATTTTGCTTGTGAGGAAATTTACAATTCAATCAATCAGTAACAGACCATTATTATTATTATTATTATTATTATTATTATTATTATTATTATTATTATTATTATTATTATTATTGTTATTACATAAAACTGTAAAAACGAACGATAAAATCCGACGTTTCGGAGTAGTCATGACTCCATTATCAAGGAAAATATAAACGAGATCATGCAAATTACAGCATTTAAAGCGATTTTGGCGCGAAAAAATTAACATAAGAGGGTGCACGAATGGAGTCTGATTGCACGTTGAGATTTGGCTTTAAAGCTCTTATAAAAGGCATTTCGTACACTAAGCAGTCAAATTTAGTTTTGCATTTCTTAAGCACTTGGAAACGCTTTAGCAGGTCCTGAGGCATTGTTCCATGCATGTTCTTGTAGTGTTTGGCAATGGCGGAGGAATGTTGTTATTATTATTATTATTATTATTATTATTAGTGTGTTGTAAACAATTGTTTCCATTGAGGTGAAATGTTTAGTGACTGTTGTCAAATATCAGGAAATTAGATTACTCCTATACTTCCAAGGGCATCTTCATTTTCCAATACACCACTTAACAAAAAATATGAGTATTATATTATATAAAATCAAACCTCCACTTATGACCACCTTCCATAAGCAGATACTTCTCATAAGAAGACACCTGAACACACCATGTTCCTGGTGATTTCTCCACTAAAATTCTACATTAAGATCCTCCAGGAATTGGACACCTCTCATACAAGGACACCATGCTCAGTCCAGAGGGTGTCTGGTTAATGGATGTTTGACTGGATATGGTAGAAAAGAATATTATGTCACCTACTGTGTAAGAGAAAGGTCATAATATTATTGTCATCAACAAGTTTTGCAATTTTAGAAAAACAATACACGTGTAAACTTGACCAATGAAGTAGATCATCTTGTTTGTTTGATTTTAATTTGTTGTTATTGTCCTGTGGATCAAAAAGGAATGTTGGATATATTGGATATGGTAGAAAAGAACATTATGTTACCTACTGTGTAAGAGAAAGGTCATAATTGTCATCAACAATTTTAGCAATTTTAGAGAGATTATACACATTGGACACCTCTCATACAAGGACACCATGCTCAGTCCAGAGGGTGTCTGGTTAATGGATGTTTGACTGGATATGGTAGAAAAGAATATTATGTCACCTACTGTGTAAGAGAAAGGTCATAATATTATTGTCATCAACAAGTTTTGCAATTTTAGAAAAACAATACACATGTATACTTGACCAATGAAGTAGATCATCTTGTTTGTTTGATTTTAATTTGTTGTTGTTGTTCGGTGGATCTAAAACAAATGTGGGATATATTGGATATGGTAGAAAAGAACATTGCACCTGTAGTGCTAGAGAGAGCTAGATCATTATTATTTGGCATCAACAATTTTGTTGATGAAGGTTTTCCTTAAAATGATTAGAGAGACCAATACACATGTAAACTTGACTAACGAAGTAGATCATCTTGTTTGTTTGTTTTTTAATTTTTTGTTGTTGTTGTTCTGTGGATCTAAAAGGAATGTTGGATATGGTACTAGAAAAGAACATTGCACCAACAGTGTTATAGAAAGATCATTATTGGGCAAGTAGCCGGCTATAAAATCTGGTTGCCAGCTTCTAATGACAGCCCTGTATTGGCATCAACAATTTTGTTGGTAAAGGTTTTTCTTAAAAATGATTAGAGAGACCAATACACATATAAGTTCTAAATTATTATTAATTTAGAACTTATATTAATTATATTAATTATTAGTAATTTAGAACTTATATTAATTTAGAACTTATATTTATTATTACGTTTCTAAATTATTATTAAATTATTATTATTACACATGTAAACTTGACCAGTCAAGTAGATCATCTTGTTTATTTTAGGGGTTGAAACCCCGACCCTGTTCAGGACAAAAAATACCTACCCTGTGTAGAACAACGCCACGTGTTTTGAAAACAATAGCACTAATATCTAGCCCTGAAAATGACCTAATGTTGACTAATGACCGACCTACTAAATAAATACAGATAAACGTCTTCGGATTCCTAAATACTTGACGACTGTCTCGCAGCCATACCCTGTCTAGGACGGGTCCAGACACCCGATTGAAATATTATATACCTTGTTGAGGGTAGAGGGTCTAAATTGTACCCTGTCCAGCGGCACGTCCCTGTATAAGCCATGTAGGGAAGTAGCCCCCCCCCCCCCCCCCCCGAGCCATACGCACATAGGCATATTTCAGTCTTTTTCAGAGTCTTTGTTGTACCACAGCTGAATGAATCTATGTCAGTTTCTGTTTTTATTGTTGTTACAGGAGACTTTTGTCTCGAGGAGTGCCAAAGACAACTACGTTCATTTTATGACTCCAGAAGTAAAGTCAAAATCGTTCCTTGGGACCCAAGCTCTGCCGTTCCTATTGATGAGATGTACACCAAGTTATCTTGGCTTGCAGATGACAGGAAACCCAGTGGAGTGACACAAGAGAAACTCGAAGACTATACAGATATCTTCAGAAATCGAAAGCATTGTGCAGAACCGAAACGAATTTTGGTGTACGGCCGGCCGGGTGTCGGCAAGACAGTTTTTACCCAGAAAACTGCCTTTGACTGGTCGCAGCAGAGAAATCAAATGTTATCAAAGTTTGATCTTGTACTTCTGGTTAAGTTGCGTGATGTCTGTGACTTCCAAGATGTCCCTTCTATTTTGAAGGCTTCTGAGGTGTTGGCTAGTGATGGCAAAATTGCCATCAACGACCTGTATGCTTACATTCTTCGACATCAAGAGAAAGTCTTGCTTATTTTGGATGGCTATGATGAGTACAGCGCAGGAAAACAATCTCCCATTCAAGACATCTGGGAAAGGAAGCTGCTGAGAGATTGTTGTGTTATCGTCACTACACGGCAAATGAAAGCTGACGAGTTGAGAAGCCCTAGTGACGGTCAGTTTGAAATCAATGGGCTCGATAGTGAAGATCAAATCAAGAGGTTTGCAAAGAAATTTCTGAATAATGAAAACAATGTTGAAGAGTTTTGGAAATACTTGATGAAGCAAAACCTTAAGGACATAGCAAAGATACCGCTTTTGCTCCTGATGCTTTGTTTGGTTTGGAAGGAGAACAATTTTACAGAACTACCGTCATCACGGGCCAACATTTACATTCAGTTTATTCAAACCTTTTTTAATCACGTCTTCAAAAGATACTGATGCTGGGGTGTCAAGAGAAATAGGTGACTACGCTGAGGAACTTAGTAGGTTGGGTAAACTTGCTCTCGATGCCCTTTTGCGGGGGAGTCTTCATTTGCCTTTACGTGAAGTTCCTGGTGACCTCCTTACTGAGAAGTTAATTGAAGTTGGATTATTTCAAGTTTCCAATCTGTCTAGTGTGAATCCTGATAAAGGCGTGTTTTTCATCCACAAATCGGTGCAAGAGTTTCTTGCAGCATGGTATCTTAGAGATGAGCTGTTATCAAGAAAAAGTGAAAATCCAACCCCTCTGCTCAAATTTGACTCAATTCACAAGCTTTTCAATATAAGAGAGGTTCTGCAATTTGCTTCTGAGCTGTCCGGAGAGGCTGCGTGGGAGATTGTAAGTCACCTGGGATCCGTGGCAAAGAAGGAAGGTGTTACAGAATACCACTTCTTGGATACACCTTCTTTTAGCGATATCGCGCCAGCACAAAGCAGGTTTCAAAGCCTCATTCTAGATGCCTTCTTTCGCTGCTCGCCCAAGGTGAGAAGAGAACGCGTCTCTGTATTTCTCTCTTATGTTGGGTGTTCTTTGCTTATCGATACTAACCAGTTGCAAAGCTTTGCTGAGGAACACTTGTTGAAATGCACCACACCCCCAAACTATATATTCTTCTGTGTAGGACACTGGTCAGAGGACAATCTTCAAAAGCTCTACAACCGTTACTTAATCATGGTGTTGGAAGATGTACATGCAGTTGTTGTTGACTGTTCCGGGGTAAAGAGAGCAGCAGACTTTTTTAAGAAGCATGCAGTTAGTTCTGGTTATTACTTGTTATTAAAGAAAGAAGAACGTATGTACCTTCATATTTTGACGATTACGAAGGATGAATACCCACTTTACATTGAAATGTTCAAAGAGCTCGTGGCCTCATCAGAGCCTACTCAGCAAGAGGAACGTGATGCTAATCAGTCAGAACAAGACAGCAGAAGCGCTTTGTGTTTGACCGAAAATACTACACGCAAGTTCCCTAGTCCAAGTCGTCATTGCCTTTCACTGGTTTCGGAAATTTCCGTTTCCCCTCAGGATAGGTCGGAAGTGGAAACGCTTACTGAGATCTGGCCTTTGGTCCCTTCCCTACGATCGATATATGTTTCAGGTGATAGGGGTAAAATAATGCTTGTTGCTGAGTTAACAAAGAGTTTGGTGTCCAGTATCCCCTTCACGGACAAACTTGATTCCCTTTATCTAATCAATCTGAATTTAACAGCCAACTCTGTCACTATTATCGCCACATCTCTACACCAGACGCCTTACTTGAAATATCTCAACTTGTCAGAGAACCCTCTTGGTGAAGGAGTAAGTGTTCTCACTCGACACCTCATCTGTGTTCCTTACCTAGACGAGCTGCACCTTTCGAGAGTTAAGATGACAAAGAAACAAGTAAATGATCTGACCACTGCTGTACGTCAAAGTAACATCACCAGGCTGATATCCGATTATCACGTGAGTTTTCTTGTTTTTATTGAGATTCCTTTCTTCTGATCGTTTATTTGTTGTATCAACACTCGGCTTGTTTAAGCACACTTTTAAAAGTACTCACAAAACGCGGCAGGTTTGACAGTGCCATATTCATAACAAATTCATTTTTTGAAAAATTAATATATGATTATCATATATTCACACTCGTAAATTCAAATCGATTCCTGAAATATTAATTGTTGTCAGCTCACTGTTTTTGTTAATCCAATATTGGTTAATGGTAACCCGTTTCCCTGGTTGACAAAGGAACGAGTTATATATGATTCATTTCATACATCATTCACGAACGAGTTATAGTTCAAGGGATGATCATTTCTTGTGTTGCTGTCTATAAACTGCACGATGTTTAACACTGTTTTATGATTTGTAGCAGGATAACAAAGGGAATCCACTACCCGACATTTAGTTTTTGAGAGCCTTCGATTTCCTATCTAAATATAATAGTTCTTGTCAACTGTAGTTAGTTGCTCATTAGCGGAACCTCATGGAAGGAGTTTGTTCCAAACCAGAGAAAAAAACACCAATAGGTAAATCGAATTCAGAATATATTGGACGTTTTCTTTCCGAAATTGCAAATTCTAACGGCACTTTTGTTCGCATGTAATTCTGTAATACGCTCGAAGACCAACCTCGTTCCCAGCGTCTCTCCTCTTCCTGCCCCTAAGAGGAGAAACCCTGGGAACGAGGTTGCTCGAACACATGACTCGGGCGGGCGAGAGTGACCCAATCTAGCATGTAAACGCGTCAGTGCGTTTTGTAAAAAAATACATGCAAACTTAGCCCGCTCAGGGTAGCTCGGTTAGGCGGGTGACCTGGGTACCCGAGTAACCCGGTCTCTATTAACACATAAAAAGGACTTAACACAATTCTGTGGATTGTGGCAGGATAAGAAAGGAAACCCACTGCCTGAGGATGGGTGGTCATCAGAGGACGAGTCAGGGGACGAGTCAGAGGACGAGTCAGGGGACGAGTCAGAGGACGAGTCAGAGGACGAGTCAGAGGACGAGTCAGGGGACGAGTCAGAGGACGAGTCAGAGGACGAGTCAGGGGACGAGTCAGGGGATGGCAGGCGACTCGAGGTTTGTGCCCTTGCTATTCGCGATTCTTTTCTTGTTTTTCTTCTTTTCTTTCCCGATTGTGGCATCACACCAGTTAACCATCTTTACAAAAGCGAAGCCAGCCTACAGTCTAGCAGATCGCCTGCACTGGGGTTTTCATGTAGTCATGCTACGTTAGTTAACGGAGCTCAAAGTGGAATATGCCAGACTTTTCAACTAGCTGAAACCCAAAGGGTAAAAAAGGAAACGTCGTATCAATCGCCAAAAAAGCCGTCGTTATAGGTTTATTTTCACTCAAATAAGTGTTCATGCTTCTCATAAACAAACGTTTTAGGCAAACAATATTCCTGTTTTGAAAATAATTAAAACTTTTTCTCCCTAATTTTTTTTCCTTTTTGTTTCTGCGCGTGAGGTAGTTGACATTTCAGAATAAATACGTATCAAAAATGTTGTTACAGGTTGCGGTGACACGCGATCAGGATCTATTTTCGTTGGCGCTTGATAAACCACTCCCGCAAGAACCGCGAAACGAACAGGCGATGAACATTTACATTTACATGTATTGGGTCGGTAAAATCGTTCAGATATCACACCAACCGCAAAAAAAAAATAAGTAAATGAGTAAGACAGATGTACAAACTACGTAAACTATGTATAAGGATCTAAGAGCGATGCTAAAATTAGGCTTGATCACAGGTTAGTGAGGGACAATTTTCTCGCACGCTTGTTCCACGTGTCACGCGCGTGTTTCGAGAGTATAGTGGGTGGTACGCTTGCGTTATCACAGTTGAACCGGTTAATACAGACGCCAAAGGGATGCGCAAAAGTGTCCTCATCATTAACCCTTTTCCGCCGAGAGGGGTCGCATACGACCCCACAAGAGACAGATGCTTTGCTTTAAAAATCTACAGCTTTCTCAAATCCTGAACTATGGTTGAAATAAACCATTTTTTTGCCAAATGATCATTTGTTTAGACTTAATCATCCCGTAAACTGACAAAAACTCCCAATTTTCATTGAATATGAGCGTTTATTTTGTTGCAAAACTGAAAAAACGCCCACGTACAGCACAAAACATCTGCAATTTTGTCTTGAAGTTTTTTAACACAAAAATTCCTCTTCAAGGAAAAAGTCTACATTTGCAGCAAACTTCGACTCCAGTTCTTGCAATTTGTTCCAATTTTTGTTGCTCACTTCTTTAGCACGACGTGGTTAACGCTATTTGATTTCAGTTGCTCTCGCTGTCTGTAATTTTCACGTTTGTGACCCAAAGGAATTCTGGGATATTCTAGCCTAACGACAGCATGAAAGTCCGCCAATTTCCAATTCAGATATTTTTTAGAACCGTGTCAAGCCACCCGCTCCTGCTGACAAAATATTGCACCGATTGCATTAATTACAAGTCAAAACTCGCCAAAATTGCCATACCAGATCCCGGAATCCTCTCACAAAAAGGCTAGGAACACAACTTCACTTCGTGAATGGCCATTTATACTCGATAAACGATTTCGGCGGCTTACTTTGTGTGAAATTGCTTCTCACCTCTGTTTTCTTCCAGAGGATTGCCTCTACCCACCAACCCAGCTTTATGATGCCAGGCAGGGGGCGTCTCAGGTGGAAAATGGCTCGAAAAACACACTTATAGATCAAATACTGACCGAATTGTCAGCTGGCGTGACATGTGTGACAGGAAAGACAAGAGCCTTCGGTCTTCTAGACCAGCAAAATCTCCGTGGTAACCCCTTATATGGAATAACGAGATCGATTTATTTTATTAACCTCCTACCCTCTGGAAATCGCGAAAAAGACGTCCAAAAACTCCGTCCAGAAAGGGTTAAAGCGGGATCTCGGAATAAAAGTCACGGACACAAAAGCTTCAGTATAAATACGACAATTGAAAATGCAGTTTTGAGAGCGTGGATTACTAGTGTAGTACGAAAGTTTCGTTAACTTTGTATGGCTGCGTGTCACTCGGCTCAAAGAGGTATCTGCTGTCTGTGTCAAAAAAAGAAGAGAAAGTAGTTGAGCTATTCGTCGGGACAAATAAAGCTGTCCGTAAAAAGCTAGCCTTCTTGCAAGCTCTCTGGGGATTGCTCTCTAGGGTCTGGAATTGTGAATTGTGAAACTTTGGCTACGTTTGATAAGCTTATTTCAACCTATAGACCAAATATCACATAGTAATCTTTTTGCTAGGGTTATATTTAATTGAATGAATAGCTTTAATCATGGTTGTTACTATATTTAGTATATTTTAATTATTATACTTGGGGTTATATTAAATGCACGAATAGTTTTAATCACGGTTGTTAGTATATTTAGGATATTTTTAATTGTTATACTTAGCTCACGCCCCTACTGGAAACCAGCAATTGTATCTTTTACATTGATGAATAGGCTAGCGTGATAAAATAAAGTTCTTATTATTAAACAGGCTAAGTAGTAATAAGCGGGTACCCCCCCCCTCCCTTCCCGCGGGGGTACTAAAAAAATTGAGTACGGGGAGGCTCCGCCCCGAGGTCCGACCTCTTACCCTTTTATATACCATTTTTGACAGAAAAGGTACCCTTTTCGTATACCTTCCATAGCCAAAAGGTACCCCTTTCGTATACCTTCCATGGCCAAACGGTACCCTTTTCGTATACCTTCCATAGCCAAAAGGTACCCCTTTCGTATACCTTCCATGGCCAAAAGGTACCCCTTTCGTATACCTTCCATGGCCAAAAGGTACCCCTTTCGTATACCTTCCATGGCCAAAAGGTACCCCTTTCGTATACCTAAAACGGGTCTTTTTGCCATTTTCATGTAGCGTTTTATAAACCAAAACAGTACAGTCGTAAGGTATGTGTGTTCGAAATATTCTAATGAAAGGCCCTTTGAAATAACTAAATGACAGATCTCCCTACCCTTTCATATACTTCGACTCGAGAAATTCCTACCCTTTCATATACCTGAAGCGTGAAAAAGGTACCCCTTTCAGGCGGCGGAGCCTCCCAGTATAGGTCATTATAGGGAGTACCCCCCCCCCCCCACCGGGCATGTACCCAAGTTTGACGTAGATGTCACAGAATGTGCCGGCGCTTAAGATTAGTGTAGGTAAATTTTTAACTTCGTTGCAAGGTTTGCTTGATGTTTAAAAAATTAAACTTGTAATAGTGAAATTTCTTTGCTTATCTGGTCACGGAAGTTTTTTGCTTACTCTTGGAGACTTGTGCGCATCCTTTTTTAGCTGTGTGCGTATTTCAACTAGCTTAAGAAAGAAAATCTGCGCAATCAAGTGAATGTATTTTGGAAAAAATAAGAAACGGCTATTGTAATTGTTAGGTTAAAGCAAATTTTATTCACTTGTGCTTTTGAGTGTTCTGTCACGCGAAACATCTTACATTTTTGAAGCAAACAAGAAACAATGAGTCAAAACAACCGTTTAGAGTACTTTCATTCTTCCCAGTAAAAGGATATTCTGGCAGACATACTTTACTAAGTATTCCCAAACAGAGCTTTTCAGTACTTACTCACAATCTGAATAAAATTAAATGATAACAAAGAGTCTAAAGTTTATAACTTTTAGAATATAAATAAATGATGACTAATAGTCAAAAGATCGATAAATAGTGAACATGTTTACAGGGCTAAGCTAAACTGGTTATCTAGCATCTTCTTTTTTAACTTTTCCTTCAACGTACTTAGGGCTGACTGTTTCAGATCATTGTCCATGTTATTCAATATCTTAACTGCTGTGTAATGGAAACTCCTCTGTCCAAATTGCCTTGGTTTGTTCACGTATTCACTATCAAAGAGAACATTTCTGTAATTTATGATTTTCAAGGGAGTTTGAAATGAAGTTGAATTTAAAAACCGGTGGGGGGAGGGCGAGTATTTGTGAGAGAGTCACTCCGTCTTCCGTCCGTTAAACAGATTTACCAAATAAGGAATTTTCGTAAAGTGTTGTCTTGAACAGGGCTTTTAGGGCTCAGTCCGCCACTCCCTACCTAATTCCCCCACCCCCCACCCCTTCTTCCACTCTCGTGTGCATTACGATTAGGGGTAAAATCTCTGAACCAGTTTATTGAGGTACCAAGCAGTGTAGTAAGTGTTTTTGTGGGTTGTCTTACATTGCAAGTTTTTCTGGCTTCTCTCGCACGCGAAATTTGTTGAAGATCACGATTTCACTGTCGTTCTGTACAATAAAGTTAGGTGATAGGAATAGCAATGGCAACTGCGTACCACTCGGTACTGAGGCGTAAAAGAATGATAGTACTTACAGTTAAAGAGATGCTCATTTCTTGTTTTCCTGGCTTTCCTCTTGTCCATTTTCTCCACACTTTTCTTGAATAATCAGCGTTTTTAGGCATCCTGCACTACGAACCTT
Source organism: Pachyseris speciosa (assembly GCA_016490735.1). Lineage (NCBI taxonomy): Eukaryota > Metazoa > Cnidaria > Anthozoa > Scleractinia > Pachyseridae > Pachyseris > Pachyseris speciosa. Next base: position 98,574 of record JAEMWC010000264.1, read on the forward strand.
TGTACTTGTTGTCGATAAGATGCTTAGTGTTTTGCACTACTTTCTGATCTGTGACAGTATTGGACTGCGGATCTGCCCGTGCTTGAATTGTCACCAGAGGACTTCTTTTAGAGGCTTTCGTGGGGATTGCCAAGCCATCACTTGAATGAGAGGACGAGCAGGGGCCTGGACCATCAACTGCGACCTGAGTCAGGACGAACAGAGGCCTGGACCATCAACTGAGTCAGGACGAACAGGGGCGTGGACCATCAACTGAGGCAGGACGAACAGGGGCCTGGACCATCAACTGAGTCAGGGCGAACAGGGGCCTGGGGCCGTTTCTCGAAAGTCCCGTAAACATTTCGGGCCCGAAAAGCCATTTCAAAAACTAAGATCCATCTATTCTAAAAAGTTGTCCTTTAATTAACTATGATTTCAAGATACGAAAGGACAAATTTGTTGCAAAATTTCATGCCCGGAAACGTCTTCGTTTTTAAGATTTGAAGGAAATTATGGCACCCGAAAAGTTTCCGGGATTTCGAGAAACGCACGCCTGGACCATCAACTGAGTCAGGGCGAACAGGGGCCTGGACCATCAACTGAGTCCTGATTCAGGACAGGGGCCTGGACCATCAATTGAGGTTGACAATGATCGTCAGAGCGCAACAGGCGATGAATAACCACAAGAAAGAACACACGGCTTATAGTAAACTGTCCTCGAATAGTTGTTTGCTTTTAGTTATTTGTTTCTAGTTTGTTGCATTTATCCTTGCGAGGAGAAATCCTTGTGCGAAGTCAATAAAAGTTTGCTGTTACTCCGACAACAAATCGAGGGGTTCATTCTTCGTCAACTATTAACTATAAGTTTAATGTTTTCATGAGGAAGTTCAGTATTACGGGCTCAGCCACAGCACGTGCTTAAGAAATTCTAGCTCCGTACGTTTTGTGCTTCTTCTTGGTCTTCTATTATTATTATTATTATTATTATTATTATTATTATTAATATTATTATTATTATTATTATTATTATTACTATTATTGTTGTTGTTGTTATTATTATTTACACTTAAAAATATGATATGCAAATATAGAAGAAAATTAGAAATTCAGTTATATTTCTTTGTAACTATTCGATGATTTGTAAATAAATATTCTCATTTATTTATTTATTTATTATTATTGTTGTTGTGGCTAAATCACTACTCAAGCAGGAAATAATACAGAACATCGGACCACTGCCTGTGGCCTAGAATGCTCTGTACCATCTGATCATAACATGACCATCAAGCCTGGCCTTAAGTGTCCAGTACTTTTCTCATGATTTTCCCTGTTCCCAGCAGTAGGTTTAGCCTGTTTTCAAATCCCCTTGAGATTGTACCCAACGCACCAATAACTATTGGGATGACATGTACCGATCGACAGTACCATATCCGCTTGATCTCGTGCTTCAAATCATGATAGTTATCGATCTTCTCTTCTTCTTTGCTAAGCACTCTAGTGTCAAAGGGACAGGCTACGTCAATAATAAGACAAGGTTTTTCTTCCTTATTTAAGAGCACAATGTCAGGCTTATTGTGGTCTATGCGGTGGTCTGTTTGGATTTTGAAGTCCTATAAGAGTTTGTACTTTTCGGAGTCACAGACTGGATCAGGCTTGTGATCATACCAGTTTTCTGTTGCCTCAAAACCACACTTCTTCCTGATGTCCCAATGGAGTACCTGTGCGCCTTTATCATGTCCCCACGTCTTGTATTGCTTTCGAGCAAGCGCGATGCACTCTGCTGCAATATGGCTAACCTTTTCTGCTCTTTCACCACAATCTGCATAACGGAGAAATATTCTGCTTGTCGATTACCTTTGTACTATTTGTGCGTAATGCCTGGTCTTGAGCTGCCATTAGGAATCCTTCAGTTTCTCTCTTTAGCCTTCCTCTTCTTAGCCATTCCCATGAATCTGGATTCCTGATTTCATCTGTGTTCCTTACAAATCGCCCATGGAGGGGTTTATCGCGGTACTTTTGGCTACGCTGGTTCAAATATGTGAGGTCTTGTCCATGTCTAAGTCCTTCACCTTAAGAACTTCCTCCTTGAACACGGCTTTCAGCATTAGTCCAAGCATTTTAGCGAATAAAAAGGTTCAACCTATCACTAATTGCAACAGAAAGTATCTCGGTGGTTTCATAAACAGAATTCAGTCCCCTACAACATATCAAAAGCCTAGAAGAATCTAGGTGGAACAAGATGCCAAAAAAACCGTTACTTATATGGAGACCTTAATGCTTCACCTGAAAACGAGGCTATAGGAAATTTTTATTTTTCACACACGTTTCGATAAGTAAAAATGACAGTAGAAACACTTTTTGTTTTAAAACCATTTACTTTAACATTTTGAAAGAGTTAATAAAAATAGCCGCAGACCAATAATGACTGCAGGCTTAAGTAGAAAGGTGCAATGTTCAATATGGCGACCACCTTGTGGGATTTCCCTTGTTTAGGACGGTGTTAATCTGCTTGATTTCATTTAGTTTGTAACGAACTGACTATTGATTGGCGATTTAGTTAGACCATTAGAACGATGGTTACACAATATGAAACCTGAAAGGTTCGAGCGTGTTCAGCGTTTCACTATTACGCATGTAAGTACATTCTGTAGTTTAATAGGCTTAATTCCAAAAGCGCCCATTTCCCCCCCCCCCCCCCCCGGGCATACCCCGGGTATTTGATCCGAAATTTGTCCCGCACGATGGGGCATTTGACTATCGGCTAAACATTGGTTGGCGGTCGCCAGCTAAAGGGTTTCGCTCGTATTTCGCGCGCAAAAATTCATTCATTCATTCACCACGGGAGCCGCTTCGCTCCCTTCACTTCAACATTCAGCATGGGTTTTCCGTTGTTTACTAAATATACAGTTAATACGCCTTTATTCAAAGCTTGGAGTGCTGACAAAAGAGATGGGAAAAGAGTTTGGCGCACAAAGGCACAAAGCGATTTTAGAAAAAAATATTCATTATGAGCGGGGAGCGTGCTTCATGCAACGAGTGATTGTTATAGATTTACACTTGATTTTCCCTTTTTGAGGCCCCGACGGTGGGGCATTTGACCGTCTAAACTGGAAACACAGCGGGGCATTTGCTCAAAATTTTTCAAAAAAGTCAAATGCCCGGGTGTTTGCCCGAGGGGGGGATGGGCGCTTTTGGAATTGACTGATACATTACAGGTATATTTCATATCCAACCATTTCTCTGTACTAATGATGAAAGAAAATGTAAGTGTTATGTGATATTGACTCTTTAAAATCGGCATTTTCTAAGATTTGATAGTTAATTAGACAGACAGGCTGAACCTGTTTGCTTTCTTTCAAACCTAAGAGACAGTTCTCCTATAGCATTGTGGTATTACCCTAAAGCTTTATTTGAATTGAAAGCTGAATTTAATTTTTAGTGCCTTTATGTGGTATTTAACGCCACTTCAGGATTGTGAATGTATAAGGATCTTAGCATACTTCTATTGAAAATCTTGCAACAAGGTTATAACCTCTTGAAAGTGACCTGCGCCATCATGACTGGTGTTCATGCCGAGAGTTCTGTAAATGTGGAAAAGGCCAGAGAGGTTAGACACAGCATCTTGGACTCTGGCAGGAAAATCAGCTGCAGAATTTTCATTCAAAAGAAGTAACCAGGTTATCTGACCAAGCCATCTGTCAAAGTTGATGGAAAGAAGATTCAAGTGGATCCACAGTTGTTATTTCAGCGTCTTATTATTGCTGCCCAACCAATGGATAACATAGGAGCCATGTTCCAGTATGAGCTTCGCAGTTTTCCAACATCTTTTTTTGATGCTTCATTGATTCCTCTCACGCCACAAAAGCCAGCATTGGCAGATGGTATCTGGGCTAAGCTGCCTTCAGATCCTACTGGGCCAAAACGTGAAGTACCATATGTGCCTGACAGCGGGGCACTCCTTCCTCGGATCCTGTTGCCACGAGGATTTGCTACATAGAGGGAAATGTGTATTGCCAAAGTATGGTGCCGCAACTGTCATCTTTGATGGTTGCCAAAGTAGTTCCACAAAAGATATGAGGCACCAGAAGCGAACAGGAGGGAAAACTGCGACAACAGTTACCTTCTCTGCGGGTGAAACTGACCATGAAGAAAGATCACTTCTTGTCAAATTAAAACAACAAGCGATCCTTCATCAACTTGGTGAGTATTTCCCCTCAGAAAGTAAATTGATACTGATCTCCTCATAATTCTGACAGCTGTGGAAAGTGCAAGAAGGATGGACACTGTGCTTGTAGGAGATGACGCCGATCTCCTTATTTTACTGTGCCGTTACGAATAGGAAGACTGAGCCAAGGGCAAATTCAATAAGACAACGCGTCTTTAACATGAACATTGTGAAGGAGATGCTTGGTGAAGACGTGTGCAACAACAGTTTGTTCATCCATGCCATCCTTGGGTGTGATGCTAGTTCTCGCCTCCCCAGCAAGGGGTCCTCGCTGAAGAAGTCTCTTGTCAGCCATCATTTTCGTGATCAGGCAAATCTGTTTAACAACACATCTGCCTCCATAAAGGATGTTGTCGCAGCGGGTGAAAAGGCTCAGCTGGTATGTCAATTATGATAGAAAATCTGAAGAAGGCCTGGATTCTCTTAGATACCGACGATACTGTGAAAAAGTAGCAACCAACACTTTACAAATTCAGCCACAGAGTTTGCCTCCTACATCAGCAGCGTCAATGTAACACAACTTTTGTGTTTACTTTCAAGTCCAACAGAGGGGGTCAGTGAAACCATGCCAACGGAGGAATGGGGGTGGAAAGCCTGTGATGAATTGTTTCCTTGTTATGACCCATCTTCGTCCAGCACATGAAGCTCTCCTTCGCGTAATCAGATGTAACTGCACCACAGATTGCAGCAGCCTGTAGTGTACCTGTAGAAAACACAACCTCGAATGTTCAGCCGCTTGCGGTCTTTGTAGAGGCGCAGGTTGCACTAACTCTATACAACTGGATGACTCTGAAAGCAATAGTTAATATGACGATGACTCATGAACTATCCACCCTTCCCTACTGAAACTGTATTTGCTGAAGTGTCTCAGAGATGACTGCCTTATCTCTGTGGTGTCAGTAAAGGTTTTACAAATGAGAAGTAAGTAAAGACACGCTACTTTGTATTTAGCCTCGCTTTGATACTGATCTTGAAAAACTTACTTGTTTAGAAAACTATCAGCAAAGCCGACTACAACTTATTATTCGCCTGTCTTTCCATTTTCGACTTTGAGCTTAGAACAATGGTGAATTTGTAGCAAAAAAATACATGTGCAAGTAGGTTATTGTAGGTAGCCTCGTTTTCATGCTGCCCTTGTGGATGGTATGTTGTCTCAGTAAAAATTTGTATCTTTCCCTGCTTAGATTGTTCTAGATTTTTGATATGTTTATTCATGTACTTTTCTGAGATCAATGGCGAAGAAAAACATTCTGTTGCAATTTGTGATGGGTGAAATAAATATATTGACTGGACTACATCTTATCCTGAGATCTTGCAATAGCTTATCTGAGATCTGTTATTATTATTATTATTGTTGTTATTATTATTATTATTATTATTATTATTATTATTATTATTATTATTATTATTATTATTATTATTTCTGGGGAACTCTAGCCAAAGCCAGAATAATGAGCCAAGAAGTTTTTAGCAGTTTTGTAGTCGACATTATTTTATACCTAATACGATGTTTTAGACTTCTTATAGAAGATTTTAGCCTAGTTTTATTATTATTATTATTATTATTATTATTATTATTATTATTATTATTAATCAATAAATTCTGCTTTCTTCGCCCTCGCGTAAATTTATTCCAGGCGAAAATTGAACGTGTTTGTTTTTCAGGCATAAACACAGGTTCGTCTGAATACTTTTTTTTTTATTTAGGGGAGCTTATTGTCTGTTTAAATTCTGCATGTCGTAATTCACTGAATTTCGTAATTACTCGACCAACGTAAACAAACCGAAAACCTCGCAGCACATATTCAAATCGCCCATGTGACAACAACTATCTGTACTTGATCATGGAAAGGAATTCACGTCTCGTTAGAGCGGTTTTCAATTGAGTGTCGTAAAACCAAAACTAAAGCAATTACTTTGACCAATCACAACAGACTGAAACAGTGCAATGAACCCGTTCAAAGTAATTACGCGGAAAATACGCGTGTGCAAGTCGCGATTGGTTTTGGTTTTGCTTCTCATTGGTCAGTTTAAAAAGTGGCGCGAGTTTTGCTGGCCAATTACAGAGCGAAATAATACAAAACCAAGGCAAACACAATTTGCTTTCGACACTCAATTGATCACCGCTCTATGCCAACTTTGTCATAATATTACAATCGAGTTGGTGAATCAGTTAAGTAGCAAATTGCAATCTCTGATTGAAAAAGCCAATACGGCCTCTAGCTACCTTAATAATGGTCAATAATGTGATGGCAAATAACCGTCATGGCAACCCGCCGTTGTGAACATAGATCTGATCTGTTTTTGAAACAAGTGTCATAAAGCAGGAGATGAACAAAGTTGTAATACTAACAGTTATCTTGATTTTGTCATCCTCAGAATTAGCCGATACCTTTTCTCTTGTTCTTTTACATTGCAACATCATATCAAGTACTTTTTTCTATGTATATATGTGTATATATAGTAGGTAAATTGCAATTGCTGCTTAATAAACCTGACGAAGGCTGCTACTGGCCAGCTGTAATATTGTAACCCCACAACACCTTTCCACGTCGTATGATCAGCGTTTGCTGTAGTCCTTAAGTGATCATTATCTGAAGCCGCCCGATTTGCTCAGTTGGTAGTGCACCGGACTGCCCAGCGGAAGGTACTGGGTCCAAATCCCAGAATAACTGGTAAAGGGTAGCCTCCTTCGCAGCCGTTGTTTGTGTCCAATTCTCCCTCCCCATCAAGGTCTGCTGAACCGAGCCAAACATTCCATTCCCATTGTGTCTCAGTATCCAATCAGGAAGGAGAATAAAACCGACACAAACAACGGCTGCTAAGCAAGCTACGGGAACTCAGCTACCTAAATTTAAAAGCCGCGATGTGATTGGTCAGTTCCTGGAATGGAATGTTTGGCTTGGTTCAGCAGACGGTGGGGAGGAAGAATAGGACCGACACAAACAACGGCTGCGAAGGAGGCTAGGTACAGGGTAGTTTACTCAGGCGATTTTTGTCGCGCGTGCAACTTAGTAATGGTAATTGTAATGGATTTATATGCCGCACATGTCACATAGTTTCATGGCGGTTTACAATTCTTCTCTAGGGTGAGATCGGACGTCAGCCTGTAAAGGCGCCTCTGGCAGCCGCTATCAGTCCATTTTTTATCTCACCCACCCACCCAACCCACACATGAATGTCAAGACAGATGAAAGGTAGACCACCACACCGAGAACTACGTCCCCTACTCTTTTCGAACAGTGTGTGGGTTCTTTAACGTCCCACAGATTATTAGGAACAAGTGTTGTGAGGCGGGACCTACGGTGTATCGTCCTTATCCGAGAAGACTAGAAGGTCTAACCGTTTGCAGATGTAATTACAAAAGCAGCACTTTCTCCTCAATTATTTAAAGACCCTGAGTGTTGGTCCGGCCGGGGTTTGAACCCGCGACCTCCCGCACAGTAGTCCGGGCTGTCCGGTGCTTCCTGTACCGAGTAAACTAGGTGCGATTTTAGTGCAATTTTAGTGCAATTCGTCGCCGCGATATCGCAGCGGTTTCGAACTTGCTCGAAACCTTATGCAACTTTGCTGCGATTTTCTGATAAAACCGTGTTTCGTGAGTTGCATGTCAAATCGCCGCGACAAATTGTACCAAAATTGCGCTGAAATCGGAGTTAGTTTACACGTGCGATTTTGAAGTTGCAACTTTAGTGCGACAAACATTGCATCGAGTTGTGCGACAAAACATCGCCTGAGAAAACGGGCTTTCAGTTAAGATAAAACTGGCTATGCATTCAACATCAGCTTCAGTTCAGATGATTGCGTCATTGGGCAGTGACGTTATAGACCATTGGCCTTGTCTTCTTCACCTACACACACACACAAAATTTGAGGGGACGTAAATGCATCTATGCATCCTAGATTAAATTTATAAAACTGAAAATCCTTCCTGTTGAAGCAAAGACCATTTTCTTTTTCTAAGAATGCTAAGGCTTATTTTACAGGCGGGCGTTGATTCCAAGCAAATCGTTTTTCTACAATGGACGGTGTAAACCACGCCTTGTGATTCGTCTAGAGGAGTTTGCGATAAAAGTAGAGGCGCATGAATGACCTCATCAGCCGAAGAAAATAAAAACAAAGAGATTCCATGTGGAAGTGCGTGTGTGCGTACTCTGAAAACTGACGGAGCTCGCTCAAACATGGTGGCTGATGACTGAATTTTGACGTCATTCGTGTTATTAAGGCGCACGCGCGGCCAATTAAATCTGCTAAGAGTACTGTTCGTTCACGCTCAGACAACCTGCATGGAAAGGCGCACGCGAGGATGGAGTCGCGAGACCCGTGCGCCGTTCTATTTGCCGCTCCATTTTTCTCTAGCATTTGCTGCGCTTATATCCACTCAGTAAAAACCTACAGTGAGAGTTTCCAAATGTGGAATTAGGCTTAGCGGTAAGACTGCAGGATTTAAAATCAAGAATCCTCCCTGTCCCTTGTCCCGTGTTGAAAATGTGGTGGGAAAGTTTATGTGCTCGCGTTCACAAGCTTGTTGACGCATGCCTGAGTATGCTGCCGCTGAGCGTCTTCTGATAGGAACATCATGCCGCACAGCCAACACTCGCACAGTCTCTCACGCGTGTGAATTTGACCGTGATACTTTGGCTCGGGAGCTGTTTCAAACGTGAGTTCACACTCCGCGCATTTAAAAGGCTTCCTACCCATTGCTTCCAAACACTTAAGATGAGACACTGAGTTGCTCCGAGGATTTAAACCTCATTTCGCAGACAAAACACTCGAACGGCCTCGTATCCCTGTGTACCACTTGGTGCTTCGTCAGCGAAAATGACGACTTGAAGGCTTTCGTGCACAAGGAACACTGATATGGCCTTTCTTCACTGTGCACTAGCTGATGAGCTTGGAGGGATTGCGAAGTCTGACAGACCTTTCCGCACAAACTGCACTTAAAACGTTTTTCATTACTGTGCAAAAACAAGATGCTTCTTTTTAACATAAAGCGTTTTGAATCTCGTCTCACAATGGCTGCATTTGTAGGGTCTTTCATCGCTGTGACACCTGTAGTGGTGAGTCAGTTGTGTAGATGTTGAGAATCTCTTCTTGCATAAGGAGCATACGTGGGGCTTTTCGTTATTATGCACCCGTTGACGTACAGTCAAAGATTCTGCTGCCCTGTATCTTCTTCCACACTGAATGCGCACAAAAGGTCTATCACCGGTATGAACTACCTCGTGTCGTTTCAGTTTATATTTTCTTTTAAAGACATGCCACACAAAGCGCACTTGTAAGGCCGCGCGTCACCGTGGGTTTTCGTAACGTGACATTACAGATCAGAGGACCTCTTATAAAACTTTTCGTACAGACTGCACTGGAAAAATCTCGCATTCGTGTGCACTCTTTGATGAAGTTTCACCTCGGTTGCTGTGTTAAAACCCTTATCGCATTTGTCGCACTTGAAAGGCCGTTCATCACTATGAATTCTGTAATGATTCCTAAGCATGACCGCCAGTCGAAAGGCCTTATTACACAATGTGCAAGGAGAAGGGCTCTCTTTACTATGGGAAAGAGTGTGTAGTTTTAAGGTTTTTGCAGTCATAAAAGCGCTGTCGCACTGGGTACATTTGAATGCTCGCTCACGCTGGGCGTGAGTCTTTTCGTGTTCCTTGAGGTCTGTAAATCTCTTGAACGACTTCTCACACTTCATACACTGAAAAGGTCGCCCTTCGCAGTCAACCACTGCGGTGGAAATATGTCGGTTTAGTAGGAAGCATGTTTTAAAGCCTCTGTCGAACTGATTGCATTTGAATGGCTTTTCTTCACCTTGCACAAAACTATGCCCCTTAAAGTGCCTATGAAGTCAAAAATTTCTTGTTCTAATACAATAGTTTATCATTTTCTGATTCTTAATATTTAGGTTTTAGACAGTAAAACATTTACAGCGCGGAATAAATCGAACTGAAAGTTTTAAATTTGGCGCCAAAAAGTGTCTCCATCTTACGCGCGGCCAAAAGATCGTATTACAAAGGTGTGACGTAGGAAATGCTAAAGAAGACACGAGAGTCGTGGCATTTGCTACGTCATCAGCATTGTTCTGAGCAAAGATTCGTTCCCAGTCCATAGGACACGATTTAGTGAATTTTGAGGTTCTTTGGAAAGCAAAAAAAATCGGCTTTAGTTGATGTTGTCAAATTTCTTTTGTCATTTCGTAATCAAGACACAAGAAACTTCAAGAATTCTAAAGAAAATTTTTTACTTCATAGGCACTTTAAGCTTTGAAGGGTTTGGAAACGTGTGTAAGCCGTGTGTAACCGGCTTAATAATCCGAGTTACTCAGTTTATGCTGGGTATCCTGTGATGGACTGGTATCCCATGGTAATATTTTTAGGTACTTTATGCTGGGTATCCCGTGATGGACAAGAATCCTACCTACAGGGCAATTGTCTTCATCCTGGGTATTATGTGATGGACTTGCACTCCGAGGTGGTTCCTGCTGGGTATCTATTACTGCTAGTCTTCCATGTACAGTACAGGGCACTTTTTCCTCCCCTAACAACCTTACTCCCTAACCATTGTGCCTGTTTTTAATTTCCTATTTGTACTTTCCAGTGGACAGAGAACAGTTTGAAACAAAATATCGTAACGAGTGTTGCAACAAATAAATCATGCAAACGTCGTAATCCTTAACTTTACAATACAGAGTTTTTCTCCTTTGATGTGCTGAAACGTGAATGCCTGTCATTCAACTCATTTTGTTACTATATTATTTTTGTGTCCAGTGGACTCAGAATATGGCGTAGAATTCAAAACGGCAGCGGATGAAAATGCCGGTACAGACGCCAACGTGTTTTTCCAAATGATCGGCGAGGACGGAGAAAGCCAAGAAATCGAACTTAAGAACACAGAAAAGGGCTACTTTCACCGAGGACAGGTGGACAGGTTCAGGGTGCGAGCAAGGGATGTTGGGAGGGTAAGTCTTTCTTTTCTTTTTGACCACGCATGCGTAGCTCGTTTTGTTATTGTTTTTGTTTGCTTGTTTTGTTTTTCCTTCCCTTTTCCAAATGCGGATAGATTACTCCTTCTTACGACTGATAGTAACGTTTCGCCGCTTACAACGCTACGTGTGGTAGGCAGTGATTTTTGTAGCGTCGTTTAGTCAAATCAAAGTGTTGCTTCTGATCTTGTTGGTGGACTGGCGAACACCGATCTCGAGCCACCACGTCGCCTTTGAGTATCCCCTTACCAGAAGCGCGCGGACTCTTAGTTTCTCTACCAGCTATGAACGCACTTGTAAACTAGTCTGGTCTGCGTTTGTTCATCCAGTTTGCCACCTACGAAACACACTCGTCATTCTCGTTTGTTTTCGTTTCTCTCTCCATTCTTTTGTAGCTGACAATGCTGCGTGTGGGCCACGACAACTCGGGCTCCAATTCCAGATGGTTGTTAGATGAAGTAGTTATATTCTCAATGGCTCGGGGAGAGCGCTATGTGTTTAAGGCGGGCAAATGGATCGGCGGACGAAACAACGAGATCAAACTTCCGTTAGGTGAGAAGGCTACCTCGGTTAGACTGAGGAATTAAATTACCGTAACTATACTTGAGTGGTTAAGAATCCGTCACAATCCCAAAGGTGTTACTGTAATACTGAAACGACGCATCCTTACCTGCAAAACTGCAACTGTAGATTACTAGCGAACAAGTAGAGCGGTTTTCAATTGAGTGTCGAAAGAAAACTGCGTTTGCTTAGGTTTTGCATTTCTTCGCTCTGTGATTGGCCAGCAAAACTCGCGCCACTTTCTCAGCCAATAAGAAGCAAAACCAAAACCAATCGCGACTTCCACGCGCGTATTTTTGCGCCGCTTACGTGTAAATACTTCGTATTCTGATTGGGTCATTACATTGTTTCGGTCTGTTGTGATTGGCTGAAGTAATTGCTTTGGTTTTGGTTTTACGACTCTCAACTGAAAACTGCTCTAAAACATAAATCAGAACTTAAAAGAAAGCTGTTTTCCATTGCACGTTGTAAAACTCAGCAGAAGCAGAGGGTTATGTTCCGTTGTGGTTAAAGCTGATCTCGAACAGTAATCAGTATTAGGCCCCGTCCACACTAATGCGTTTTCAAAAGTATTTGTTTTTGGTGTCATCGAAACCGCATCGACCGATCCGCGTCCACACTACCGTTTTCGCAGCGTTTTCAACTGTCCACACTAAAACGATCAAAAATGCTGAAAGACATGGTGTGACGTAGGTAAACGATATACGCATGCTCGAAAGAACTCACGTGGTGCGGATGATGTAAGCGTTTTCATTTCGATCCGTTTTCGACTGTCCACGCTAAAACGATATGTGTATGCGTTTTTAGTTTGGTCCATTTTCGAGAGCGTTTTCAACTCGATGCGTTTTCGATGAAAACGCTGAGCGTTTTAGTGTGGACGGAGAGCCTAAACGCATCGAAATGTATGCGTTTTCAAACGAAAACGCCTTAGTTAAGTCAAGTGATGGCGGACGGACGCGTGTCTGCGAGCTCTGAAGCCGTAAGCACCGAACAAGGTGAAATCTCCCCTGAACAAGATACTCCAGATCCGGCAACATATGTCTCGTCTCTCAAGACGGACGAGTTAAAAGCAGAACTGAATAAGCGTGGACTCAAACGTAGTGGAAATAAAAGCGTATTAATCGATCGACTACGAGCCGCCATTCAAGCTCAAGACCAAGACCGTGGTGAGGAGCCAATTGAGAGGAGCAGCTCGAACGCTGAAATGGATAAACGAGAAACGGCCTGGTCTTGTTCTAATAGCAAGCTCATAATTGAAGATTTATCTTCTTTTATTGAGGCTAAAGTTAAAGAAGTCTACCGCCTGGAAATTGAGAATCTTAAATCCGAAGCGAGCGCGTCCTATGCAAATGAGCTGGTCATATCACTGCAGAATGAGAACAAAGATCATAAAGAGAAATTGCAGGAGTTGGAGTCCCACCACATCATTTTGAAACAGGAAGCTAATTTGCTGCGCGAAGAGAACAAGAGCCTTTTAACAGCCATCCGACTAATGAACAACGAACTCCAAAATCCCAATGAAGAAAAGTGTGTTCCTACCATTTCTACAAATTTGCATGACCAAATATCTGAAGGTGTGAATGGTGTGTCACCAGTGCATGACAACGAATCCTCCTGGGTAACTGTTAACGACGAGAAGTTTAAACAGAGAAGCAGAAGAAAACGCAGCAAAAAGAAAAAATTTTCAACGAGCGCAAATCCAACTGAACCATCACGGCCGACTATTGAGCGAAATCAAATCAGCCATCAAGATCGGGGCTTTCCGAATGCTGCACAGCAAACTCAGAATCCTTCTATTTCGGTCTCTAGTGGAAATCCATCAACAAATCACATGCGAAAAAAGAAGCTTGTCTTCATAGCCGGGGACTCCATTATTCAACACGTCCAGGGTTGGGATCTATCAACGAATGATAAGCATGTGGCAGTCAAGTCCTTCTCGGGTGCTCGAATTGCAGATATGGAGGATTATTTAAAGCCCTTGCTTAGAAAGAAACCAGATGAAATCATCCTCCATGTTGGAACTAACAACATACGCGACGAAAGTCCGCGCAGCGTGGCTGAGGGCATTGTCAACGTTGTAACTCAGATTCAACAGGATTTCCCGTCTACGCGCCTTGCAATTTCACCATTGCTACCCAGGTCAGATAACTTAGAATTAAACGACAAAATCAAGGAGGCCAATAAGATCTTAAAGCCGTTTTGTAGCTCTCGTGGGCTTACATTGCTCCGCGTCACCAATATAGACTTAACTTGTTTAAATCGTAGGGGTGTCCACCTTAACCGCAAAGGGTCTTCACTTCTTTCGAATTGCTATGCTGATTTTCTTAAGTCTAATTGAATATTTGGTAGTGAGCCTGCTATCCCTACCTCGTCCCAGTCTAATGAAAATTCTAACCGGGAACTTGGTCATGACCATGCATCTGAACCAGACCTGACTTTCAGTTTACCCAAACTTAAGGGCTTTAAAATTGCATTTGTCAATATCGTCAGTTTGCCTAAATACCTGGACGAGCTTCGCCTAAGAATGCAATCTCAGTCATTAGACATACTAGCCTTAAGTGAGACTCGTCTTGACAATACCTTTACTGATTCTGCAGTGTCAATAGAAGGTTATACAATTGTTAGGCGTGACCGGTGCAGAGGTGGTGGTGGTGTTGCCATGTACATTCGTAACGTTATCGATTATAAAATCAGATCCGACCTTTCTGATCCAGATCTTGAGTTCTTGTGTATTGAAATTCAAAACCCCAAGGCCAAGCCATTTCTTCTTTCAAACTGGTACAGACCTCCGAATACACCAATTGAGCTTTTTGTTAAGTTCGAGGTCCTTCTGGGAAAGATTGAAGCGGAAAATATTGAATCTAATATACTAGGTGATTTAAACTGTGACATGACGGCAATTACCCCAGCTAATGAAACTAAACACCTTATTGAACTCTGTGAATCGTATCAATATGCTCAATTGATCAAGGAGCCTACACGCGTCACCTCAAGTTCTAAATCACTTATCGACTTATTTCTTACCAATGAGCCCGACAAATTTGTTACATCAGGCGTGTCTCATATTGGTTGCAGCGATCACAGTCTAATCTATGTCTCTAGAAAATTAACATGCCCTAGGTCGTTCACGCGAATCATTGAATCGAGACAATACAAAAATTTTGTGCCCGATAACTTTATGAATGACATGCCGCTGGTACCTTGGGACATAACAGAGCAAATAGATGATCCTACTAGAGCGTGGGAGGTGTGGAAACAATCATTTTTAGCAGTAGCCAACCTTCATGCACCTGTTAAGAAAAGGAGAGTTAGAAACTCTAAGGCTCCCTGGCTCACCCCTGAAATCAAGCGATTGATGTGGGAAAGAGATAGAATAAAGCGAATTGCAACCGTCACCAATGATCAGTTAAAATGGGCGGAGTACAGACGACTTAAGAATCGAGTAAACCATTCTATTAAGGCCTGCAAGAAGAATTACTATCATTCTTACTTCGAGGATAACGTTGGAAAAGCAAAAGCGACTTGGAATGGAATTAATACAATATTATCGCGAAAGAAAAACTCTGCCCCGGCGTCAAAATTGATTATTGGTGACACGGTGATAACTGACCCTCATGGGCTAAGCAACGCTTTTAACAGGCATTTTACCGATATTGGCCCCAATTTAGCGGCAAACATAAATCCCCCTCGAGTCAGTTTTCGTGATTTTGTAGAATCTTGTGAGAGCACCTTCCAGCTTGAATTACTCACTACTGACGGACTGCGCAAACTTGTGAACGATATCCCTGTAGGCAAGGCTGATGGCCTCGATGGTATTCCAACTTGCCTCCTAAAGTTATCATTTTCATTCATTGCGTCTTCCCTGACACATATTTTTAATTTAGTTATTTCCACTGGAATCATTCCCAAAGACTGGAAGAGTGCTAGAGTAACTCCAATTTTCAAAGCTGACTCGAAGGTTGACCCAGCCAATTACAGGCCTATTTCTGTACTTTCTGTAATAGCTAAACTCTTTGAAAAAGCCATTTTTAATCAAGTATATACATATTTAAATGACAATAAGCTACTTTCGAAATATCAGTCTGGCTTTAGACCTATGCACTCTACTCTTACAGCTCTTATTGATATCACAGACAATTGGTATCTTAACATCGACGATGGTTTGACAAATGCCATTCTGTTTATTGATTTAAAAAAGGCATTTGATACCATTGACCATGAGATCCTTCTGTCAAAATTGTAGCTGTATGGGTTTAATGGTGCAAGTCTTAATCTTTTCCGAGACTACCTCTCTGATAGAACTCAGGTTACGGTTATAAACAACGTAAATTCTGAAACTAGCTTCATAAGTTGTGGGGTGCCTCAAGGCTCAATCCTCTGCCCCTACTATTCCTACTGTAAATTAACGATCTCCCAAACTGTAACCTTCTATCAGATGTGAGGATGTACGCCGATGACACTAATCTTACGTTTGCCTCCAAAGACCCTGATGAGCTGTTTTCATCCCTGACTCACGATTTAGGCAATCTGAAACAATGGCTCGATTCTAACCGTCTAAGTCTTAACGTCCTCAAAACTAAGTGTCTGTTTACAGGCACAAGGCACAAAATCTCCTTGCTCCCTAGTGAACCTAACATATGCCTTGATGGGCATTCAATTGAACGAGTCAATAGTTACAAATGCCTAGGCGTTCAGGTTGATGAAACACTCTCGTGGGAAGCTCACATCTCCGAAGTCGTCGGTAAGGTTGCTAAAGCACTTGCTGCCCTGAGGAGGCTAAGACCGATATGTCCCCAGATTACCCTAGTCACAATTTACAAGTCATTGATTCTTCCGCATCTCGATTATTGCAGCACTGTCTGGGGCTGCATCGGTAATGGCCTCAGCCAAAAACTAGAGAAACTACAAAACAGGGCTGCACGCATAATAACAGGGTCTAGTTGGGATACCAGATCTGCCCAGATTCTTCATGCCCTTAAATGGAATAGCCTCGCTGACAGACGTGCAAAACAACTGAAATCTTTAATGTTCAAAACTGTAAATAACCTTGTACCCGAATACCTGTCTGATAAATTCGCCAGTGTTAATACCATCCACAGACATAATCTTCGAGGTGCGCAACATAACCTGTTTATTCCGCGGCCGAACACTGAGGCCCTCAAGAAGAGTTTTCGTTATAGGGGCGCAGTAACATGGAACAGTCTGTCAGCGGAGGCTAATCAGGCCACTACTTTAGATAGTTTTTATTCCGCTATTGTACATTAGTAATTTCTTAACTTAGTTTAGCACTTCTTATAGGATTTTTAAACAATGTCTGTAATTTAGTCTTAGCTTTTATGTACTAGGTTTAATGCACACGGCTCTTTAGAAGACCACTTTTTAGTGATAAGGATCCCGTGGATAAATAAAGTTTATTATTATTATTAGTGTGGACGGGGCCTTAAAGTCTTTTTTTCAGCACTTCAGGTTTGCTCACCTCGTTCCAGACACATTCTCAGTGTCACTCAACTTATGGCAGGAATTCAAAAACATTTTTGCATTTCGTTAAATATCTGAAATTGAGTTATAAAGATCGACACCTCACCCTTCTCTCTTGGCCCTCGATGAGTTTCGTTCCATTCCTTATGTCTCCGTCAAAAGTTACTGAAATTACGGTAACTGATGTAAAATTTGTAATTGAACTCTTCTATTATGTCTGAAACAATATTTATGCTCTTTTTTTTTCAGATTCTTGGAACTATGGCCAACTTGGTAAGGAACCCTACATAATTTTTCCGAGCAAATCACTATCTTTTGAGCCTTAGTGGAATTCCCTTTCCTAATAAAACTATTTCAATTTTTTCTGGTTATTGTCATTGTTTCGTACACTCTTATTTAAGACAATGTCCTCTTTTTCTTTTTCTTTTCGTGAGATTAGCAATGACAAAATTTTAGAAACCAGCATCGCTTAAAACGTACGCAGTGAAAATACCGGCTGAGATCTAGTGAAATAATTCACACTTTGTCTGCCCTCCTTTTTACGACTACCTCTAAATACACGTTTGGGAAAAAAGTGAAAGATGTTTTGTTTCGGTTCTTTCAGTTGGTCAGGAACCAGATATTCCAGATTTAATAGATTACATGCAGTCTGGAGACGAAATCAAGATTATCAACGCTGCCGGCTACCTACAACACTTATGTTACAGTAAAGAAACTGTCAAAGACAAAGTCAGGTATTTACTCGTGTGTACGCTAAAGCCCCACTCGTACGTTCTCGAGATGGGGACATTGTAACAAGAAGGTTCATAAGAGTGCCAGTGTTTTGGGTATCAGGGCACTCCAGGGTGTTTTACGACTGCGAAGTTACATTACACAGTACAAGAAAAAAACCCACCGCAGCATTATGGGACCGCGGGTTCTGGGTGCGTGGGGCCTTATGGGTGAACCCAGGCCCTCTTTGTTTTTCTTGAAGGGTTACCCTCTTTTTTGCGTTTAAAATGTGGTTTGAAGCACTAAACGGGAAATTCCTACCATGTTTTCTCATTTATTTCGAGCTTCGTCTGTTAAAATAATCTGAATTATCACTTCAAGCCGTTTCGCGGCTCTAGTGTAATTCTAATTTTAGACTGAGAAGTTTGGCTCTTTTCTCATTCTCGCCACGCTGTTTATTATCCACCAAGTTGCTACCAGGACTCCGTTGAAAATTTGAGCACTTCGTTTACTGTAGATTTCATCAAAAGCAGGTGTCCTAGCTAGAGAAGGTCATGCTAGCATTAGAAGTTACCAGTAATCTGATAAGGGTCTTTTTTATACTTGCATTTCGCGCTCAAAAGTTGTAAATCATAATTTTTTTGTCTTTTCTTTCCCTTTTCTTCTCTTTGTTTCACGTTTATTCAACAGAGAGCTTGGTGGTATTCCAGTAATTGTCAGATTGTTGAGACATTCTGAGTGGCGTGTCAGATATGCTGCGATCTGCCTCCTAAAAAATCTGTCTTTCAGTATGAGGCACGACGCAAACAGGGTAAGAAAACCGGCTGTGAGTATCTTCAACGTTCACATTTAAAATCTTTAAAATTTTAAATCCACAAAAGTTAGCCGGCCAACTTGAACCCGCAAACCCAATAGTTAAATCCAGCTCGTACAGTTTAACTAACCGTACCACCGAAAAGTAATGTTGAGTTATTCAATTTTAATTTTCACATTTTAGAGAATTGCATCCAAAGTCGTTAAATGATTGTTGTTGAATATATTTTTTTCTAGCTGGCCATTGCAGACTGTGGCGGTATAGAAGCTTTGATCGAAATTTTACAGGAAACAGAGAAAACTGAGGTAGACTCGAATTTTTTTTTTTTTTTTTTTGGGGGGGGGGTGGTATTTTTTTTAAGATAAGAGTAAACATTGCAGTTATGAACACTACTTTTTTTTTTTTTCAGGCTTTCTTTTTACTACTGCTTAAGTAGTGTTCATAACTGCGATGATCAGTCACATATTCAATCATTAATCCGCAGTTCAAATATGCGATTTTCATTTATTCACATGCAGTCGATTTTATTTTATCGTTTTAAAAATCAATCTTGTTCTATATTTTCTTTTCTCTTTTAGTACAGGGAAGCTATTTTAGGGGTTCTGTGCAATTTGTCATCAGTTGAGGTGAGGCACTTTCAAATATGGTAACTTGGTTAAATGCTTCATCTGTGCCTAGCTCACATATGTTGTCTTTATTTACATTCATTGTCATTTGTCACCATCTCCGATTATAATAAGAACTCACCAAATGACCTCTTCCCATCCAGTCAGTGGATTTTCAGGTGCAGAGTTGAAGCACTGCATAGCTGTCGCAATTTTATGGATTTAAATGCGGCGCAGGCCTGAATATGGTTCTTGCACTTTTTGCCAGTGATTATATTTCTAACAGCACTAAGAGCATCTTTCAGTTATGAGAGAAATTCACGACATTATAAAACTCTATTTTTTCAGTCTCTTCGTTTAAGAATCCTTCTCGTATGCTTGCATATCATTGTCATCATTATTATCGTACCATACTCCGAGTGGACAGCGGTTGTAGCCCGAGGCCAGCCACAAGCCAGGAGTCAACCCTGGCCAGCGGTGCTCGTCCATGCTACCAGGCTCGTGCGCAATCTGTCGTCAGCTGGTACCAGGGCCCGGCAGGAACTCAGGGACGAGAAGGACTTGATCGACTGTCTGGTGTGGATTATAAGAGTCGGTGTTAAAAGTGAGCAGTATGACAATAAAGTAAGTTAAAAGGACTACTATTTATAATTCCTATCGTTACACGGTTTTTACTAACCGTATTTTGCCCGAATGATAAATGTGACAAACTAGCAAATTGCATTCGTAACACGGCCACACACAGTTTGCAAATGCTACCTTACATCAAGACTTGGGCGCGATCCACTGAGACAGAATTTCCGGTACCGAAGCGAATAGAACAGTAATTGCCGAAATGTTCTTTTCGAAAATCCGGAAATTTCCTGTTCCACTGGGCATTTCACTTCGGTCAGAAGTTCCGGAATTTCCAAATTGAAGTGAAAGATACCATTCCGCATTCGCGTCCCTTGTATTAGGAACACCGAACGGTGTCGAACTAAGGGTGATTTTTCGCGAATGTTTTGTTTTGTTACATGAGTTGATAAAGTTAGTTGCCCATTACAAAGAGACTCGATAGCTGACGTTTCCACCGTTATCCCCTACTCAGAGCAACTCAGTCAAACAACTGTGGGTTGTGTGCGGTTACAGCGGTGAGTTGTAGAGCGGAGCTGTAGGTGGAGACGTAGTAGCATGGATAATGAAGAATAAATTAGTAGAATGAAAAGACCAAACATCGCGGTTTTTTCCGACTCTAAATAACCGAGTGCCGAAATAACAGTAAAAATTTGGTTACTTGGGTTTGGCTTCTAAAGTTCCAACGTCGATTTTTTTCGCCCATTCTCAAAAATGTTGTCTTTCTAGGCTATCAGGACACATTGTAATACGCAGTTATATTTTCTTGATAGTATTCTCAACTGATGGGTAGAAAACTCTGTTAAACAGTCTTGTTTGGGTTCATTTTTAGTGCTTGCAGCATTCTGTATTTACGCTGAGAAACCTGTCATACAGGCTTGAAAGTGAGATTGACAGGGACCGTTACGATGACGCTGATGTAGACGTGGACCCTGCTGCGGTCAGGGAACAACAGAGCCAGGGCTGTTTTGCAGAGTGCGGCGGCAGGAAGAAGAAAAAGGTCCCTTACGATAAGAGGCCCATGGACCGACCGAAGGGTCCGCCTCAAGGGGTGGAACTTATTTGGCAGCCGCAGACAATACAGCAGTATTACGTGCTGTTACGTAAAGCTAAAAACATTGAAACCTTAGAGGGATCGGCCGGAGCACTGCATAACTTAACGGCTTGTTCTTGGAAGGTGAGAAACAGTAATGTTGTGGTGCAGTTTAATTCATAGCTAACTATGATTCGTGAGGATGCTGGGGAATTATAGGCCTAAAAGGCTTCGGTGAAAAAATTGAAAAAGACGTGCTAAGAACTTCAATACTGTCCCTAACTTATAGGGAATTTAAGATACGACACAACGGTCAGCAAGTACGGTCGGGCGAGCACCACAAATCGACCTCTCGTGAGAAAAGCACAACATTTGAGCACTTGAAATTTGCAAATGTTACCGTTCCCGCTAAAATTTTCGTCCTTGGCGAAGTCCCAAGAATTTCACTTACGCTTGTCTAACCATACTTGCTGACCGTTGTGTCGTATCTTAAATTCCCCACTGATGGAACATTTTCCCGATATATAGATTTGTCGTGATTTTGGGAGGGCGGTATGTCGCGACACTAAATTTTCGCGCACTTCTGGAATTTGTCAAAAGTTACTTGTTAAATTAATCGCTAAATTCGGGAAAATTCGTGGTTGGCAATACTCGCATTTTCAAAAGTCTACAAAAGCACGCCTTGAAGGCATTCTTTTAGTTTCAAGACTAAACTGTTTCACGGCTTGCGGGGCAATAACTTTGTTATTTACTCCCTAGTGGGCCATCAAAATCCGTGGAGACACGAGAAAAGCGCAGGCCATTCCTCAACTCGTGGAGCTCTTAAGAATTGATTATGATCCAACAATCCGTGCGGCCGCCATTGCTCTTCGTAACTTGTGTGTGGACCCAGAGAACAAGAGAGCTGTTGGTAAGACTAACAATATTCTCCTGTTTATAATTGTAACAGATTCTCTGGTAGCTGGCTAGGTTCTAAATCACACATTTAACTTCGTTTTAGTTTTGTGTAACATGCAGTGGCTCTCGACGTTACTAATTCTCCTGTATGAGGTGCAAGAAAAGTAACTGCAATGCGTCGTCATCAAAATCCTTTCCTCCAGAAGCTAAGGGTAAAGGCTCGATTACCAGATGCTGTTTCGGGAATGAGTCCACACTCACCCCTCCCTTCTCGGGGAGGATACTCCGAACCCAAGTGAGCGGCGGAAATCGAGCCAAGCTTAGCGGTACCCTGAATGAATTCACTTCATTCAACGGCTAAATCTCGAAAGTGGAGACAAACCGATCAAATCGAGCGTGTAATCAAGACGGAAAGGAATTTAGTTGGGATTAACCAGTCATAATTCCTGGGGTATATGTTCATGTGGTTAGCTTCATTTTCCTCAGGTGAGAAAGCTATGGTTCATCTGGTTCACAGACTCCCCACAGGGGAGGAGGAGAGGCCAAGACTCGTGCAGGATCCAACTGTAGCCTCGCTTCTATGTGCCATCTATCAGCTGGCCAATAAGAACGACAAGAACTCCAAGTTAGTAATTCCAACATACTTTAATCGTTTTTAAAAAAAGTGTCTGCTTGATCATTTCTTTTAATCGTTTTTTATTAATTTTAAAAATCGGCGAAAATAAACGACGTTGCGAAGTCATCTTGACTTCATTTTCGAGTTTGAAAAGATGGTTTCGAAACGTCATTTATTTTCGCTGATTTTATATTATTAATTGTGTATTGTGATGTTCTAAATTTTTTTGTGAATATTAACAGCTGGTTTCTCGATATATATGTTAAAAAAAAATAGAAATTGTCTCATTTGTTTTTATTGTACCGCATTCTCGTTGTTAGATTTTTACGGAAAACTACAGGAATTCGCAAGATGGTGAGGATAGCAACAGATCAGGACAAAACTTACTCATCCAGGGTCATAAAAATAGCAAATCAGGTGAGCAAGGTGTCAATCGATCAATTAATTATTCATTCAGCCGTGTATCGATCAGTCAGTCAGAGTTAACCAATCAGTCAGCAGATTCAACCAGTCAAGTGGTGACTCCTTTACTCAGTCAAGTGTTTGTCTGTTTGTCAGTGAATCACTTTGTTCGTTTGGCCGTGTCCTGTTACACAAGAGGCAGCGTTGTCGAGTGGCTAGGGTGCGGGATTTGTAATCGGGAGGTTCCGGGTTCCAGTCCCACTCCGACCACCGAGCTGGAATTGTTTGTCGGTAGTCCCCAGTTCAACTCCCCTGTCTCGCACTTGTAAACACTAAATAGCCAACTGGCCAGACACCCGCCAGTTGGAATTCTCAATCTGTATCGTTCTGTTTGAAATATTTGTTTACTGTCCAATATTTGCCGGGAACACGAAATCTAAGGGCTACTTCTTTGGTCTTCCTCTGGAATGCGGTGACACTTAAATCTAAAAATGCCCTTGATAAATACATGAGTTGTCCCATCGAGCGTCGTTCTCAGGAATACCACATCACTGGATTTTTCCATACTGAGGTTAATCTTTCTGTGTAGTTTTCTGCAAAATGACCAGTGGTCACTTTTTCTCAAAATTTAAACTGTAGTTAAAGAAAAAGAAGAAAATGTCGTCATGCACAATGCCTTCGCGGCTATGTACCTATTCCTCTTTTTGTGGAGTCGCTGAAAATCATTGCCGGTGAGTTAATCTGCGTTTGTTTTAACTGAGATAATTCTACTGCACCTTAAACATAGCAATCCAGCGTCCCATACTGGGGTAAAAAAAAAAAACAGTAAAGTTTGAATTGGAATTGAAAAGGCTTTGACAAGTGGATGAACCAAGCATGTATGTATTATCTTTTATTTAATTATGCGTTAAGTACGTATGAAACGTACATTTTTCAGCTGAAATATTTTTGCACCCAGCGGGTCGAGATGTTGTTTCTAAAGACTCGCTCTGCTTTTTACCACCCCTTGGTTTTGTATTTCAAACAAGTGCTTTCGCTGTGTGTCGAGCTCATTTCATCTGGTCGTTCCAAACCTTCCGCCGAACTCACTGCGTATGTTAACTCCACGTTTAATTAGAAACATCGCCATGGCGAGTTATTTTGAAGCCAGTACCCTTTAGTGTTGAATTCGTTTCGTTCGTTCAAGTAAAAGGAAAAATTGTCCGTTGATTTGTTTTGTTTTTGCTCTCGGTAGAAGAATTGGGAAACTCAAGTCAAAAGAGTGCCAAAAGAACTCGCTTCCTTTTTATTCGTGTACCTTCCTTGACTAATGGAGCTTAAATCCGTTTAGTTTGATACACCAGTGACGGTAATACGATGTTGACGCCGCTCGACAATCGTAGCAAATTTTGCATCAAACACTGAAAAAGTTGCACAGTTTTAAAACTTTGTACATGGAATTTTCGGCTAATTTAAGCTTGTGAGATATTGTAGTCGTAGACCAAAGGCGTTTTAGATAGGTAATTGCTAAATTATTTACTATATACTAGAAGTTGTAGATAAAGTATTTTGCCATTTGATAATATTTGACCGACTGTAGATTGTGCTTTGTAGAACGTTTTATTGGTATTAAAATCTCTCACAGTGACTGATTTGTATTTCCTTCTGTGAGCCCTGTCCTTGTTCCTGAAGTAGCCAAGTATATGCCTGTCTCTGCTTGGTAACTATGTCTTTCTCGTTTTCACGCGTGGAAAAAAGTAGAACGCCCCATCACGATAGTAACGCTTCGAGTGGTGAGGTCGCTGGACATGAAATCCGAAGGTGCAAGGTTCAAGACCTGCTCTGACCATAGCAAGAATTAACTCTTCCAACAGTTGGGATTCCTAACCTGTTATGTTCCATGTGAAACTCGTTTCACGTGTTTGTTTTATTATCCCTGAAAAGTCCCAGACCATGTGATGCACCAACATGGGAAACGAGGGACTGGCAATACTACCCCTAAAGCAATGGGTTGTTGGGTTTAGTTGGCGGCTTTCAGCTTTTACAGCAAAAAATTGCAAAAGTTTTTAAAGGCTTCAACATCAAAGTCGCGCATAAATTCATTCTAAAGAAACCTAAGGGCAATACGCCAGGGGTGGGGGGGGGGGGGTTCTTCCTTTAATGGCCTATACGGGCTCCGCCCGCACCGGCATAAAAGGGTAGGGATTTCACGAGTTGAAGTATATGAAAAGATAGGGAAATATCTCATTTTGGTATTTAAAATGGCCTTTAACTAAAATATTCCGAACAGACTCACTTATGGCTGTATCAATTTTATTCCTCTAAGGTTGCATGAAAATAGCAAGAAGACTTTCCCGTTTTCTTTCATTCATTCTTTCCAATGATGCAGTGTTCTTAATTACGTTTGTGAAAGGGGTATAACTTTTTCACTGGATCAGTGTACGAAAGCAAGAGTACCTGTCAAAAATGGTATATAAAAGAGTAAGGGTTTGGACCACAGAGCAGAGCTTCCCCGCCCTAGTTTTACATTGACCAGACCTCACGTGCGCTAAAAACACGCGTCCATGTCAAAGTCATTTTCTTGAAGCGTGGCATTCCTTCCGAGAAGCAAACTCAATCAATGAACACATATATCGTTCCCAAACATATATAAAAGGGTAAGAATCTCAAGAATTTCTGGGAACGTGTCACAACTGTTACGCCATTGTTGTAGCTCTCATTCAGCATTAAAAAAAATTTTAACTTTCGTCAGCAGCAACCGAAACGTCCTAACAGAGTTTTAAGCCCAGTGTCAACCTTTAACCCCTTCCGATTTTTAACTTCTTCCGATTTTTAACCATGTCTGACGGCATACCAAATTTTTTACTGTCTTTATTGACCACTTATCACAATGTTTGATATTAAAAGAAAGAAAAAAATATAATTACAATATTAAACAGCACTTAACAATACTGATATAATATTCTTAGTTAAATGACTACAAAACAAAACGTTTATCATGCACACTGAAGTTACAAAAACAATGTT
Organism: Pachyseris speciosa; assembly: GCA_016490735.1. Classification (NCBI taxonomy): domain Eukaryota; kingdom Metazoa; phylum Cnidaria; class Anthozoa; order Scleractinia; family Pachyseridae; genus Pachyseris; species Pachyseris speciosa. Next base: position 124,498 of record JAEMWC010000264.1, read on the forward strand.
ATTGCTATTAAATTAAAGGTGTGAGTGTAAAGCCCATTTCTTTTAAAATTGTCTAAATTGTTGTTGTTAGTGTGTATATATTTTTCAGTTTCATATTTGATTCTCATTTTCAACTAAGACCGTTTATACTAGATAGAGTGTGGGTTCTTCTGCAATCCCATATATAAATTTTCGACATTAACCCATTGACTACCAGCCGTTTTTACGTTTTCGGGGAGATTTTCCTCCTATAAACGATCCACAGCATTTCGCGACTTTTTACTTTAACTACCATGGAAAAGTGATGCTGTCCTAAGGCACTGGAGGCTCAAGGTTTCTGAAAACGTCATTCTGACGTAGCTATTTTTAATCCGTGGAGCTACAACAACGGCCCATGTTCGGTTTGCTTGCGATTTTTGCTAAGTTTACAGCCATTTCTCATCTTTAGTTGCTGCCTGATGAGCATCATTAAGTGTGACGGTAGCTAAGGGTCCACTTTGTCAAAGAATCGAGCAAGGTGATGTACTTTGTTGTCGAATTTGGCTTGTTACTCGACGAACTGGGAATTTGGCCGGTCGGACACTTAGTACCTTTGGAACTCGACTATTGATGAATTTCACGACCTACCGCCGCATATTTTGGAATTTGTGAGCAGGAATTTTTGGTGGTAGGTCGCTGTGGCGATGTGAAAGAATTGGGGGAAGGAACGGGCGCTGTCAAAAATTCTCGTTATTTCGCAGCATGCAATGCGGTCGAGATGTTGAAAATGGCGGAAAGGCGCGAATGTACTGGAACAAAAGGCTGTATCTACGCTCGGGAGAAGAATATGAACAAAAATGTCATTTCTAAGCTAGTAAAAGAACTGAATTTTGTTATGATGGTTGAAGTTTGGTTTTTCGACGATGATTTCTTTAAAAAAGATAAAGGCAAAAAGGGGCATTTTAGTAGTATAGTAGTTGGGGGTTCTAGCGCAAGTTTGCGCTTGAGCCCACCAACTACATACTACTGTCTTTTCTGGTTATCATTCTACGGTTTCATATAGTAATTTAATTTGCTTGAATATATAGTAATTTAATTTGATGGAATAGAATAGTGACCATATGCATAACTGTTTATTCCGTCATCCAATAGATATCTTTTATCATCAAAACAACTGAGTGATACTTTATTAATCTCATAACTGCCAAGCTGATGGTTCTGACTTCTGATTGTCTTCATCATATGATACATCTGTTTATTATCGAATAGTGTCTCTTTATAATTCTCATGTTTGATCTTATTTTTGATTATATTCTTCTTAATACCTTTTGCTGTTTTTCCACCTTTTTGGTTATCTTTCATATAGCTATACATCTTTGATCTCAATCCAATGAATTCAGTTATTGTGACACCAGCTGCTTCATCTTTCATTTTACCAATCACTTTCTTATTTGACTTATCATAATACTGTGAACTCTCAGGGTAGTCACTGTTATCAAATTTATCCTTATCCATCCAGAAATCCCTATAGACATCTTCTGCTTCAATTTCATATGTTAAACTGTCTGTATCAGTGAAGAGTAGCTTGGCATTATTACCGTATTTTTGTTTAACATAATTATAGTGAAAGTCATACATCAAGGTCTTGCTAAGATCGAGGATACACATTCCTACATATGCTGGCCGGTTTAAAGTAAGTGTTTCTTTTATCTTATGCACTGCGACCAGATTTTCATTGAATATTTTACTGCTTACATAAGACGGTTTTGCTGTTATTTTCAATAGCTTCTTCTCATCAGTTATTAATCTGACATCAACTCTCTTTCTCAGGTTTTCCATTGTTTTGCCAAATACTGAGTTATTCATCAATTTGAAGAAGTCTTTTTCCAAATCATTTTTAGCATTAGTTCTTTTCTGTGTATTGAAGTCAATATACTGCCTCAGCCAAGGGGATTGTTTGAACTCAAGCACCCTATGGACTTTAGTTATCTTTAATCCCAAGTCTGTATATAATTGGAGATTCCTATAATGGACCACATACTTATCTTTGTTGTTTAATGTTGGAATTAATTTATGAACCAATCCTGTGGATATATTATATTTCTTGGCTATATGTTTGCAGTAATCTGATAACATGTCTCCAGTTACTTTCACCTTCTCTGGTCCAAGTGGATAGTCATTATGAAGATCATGTAACTCTTTGGGATATTCTAGATCAACTTCCAAAATCAAACCCTTTCTACCATCTTCTTTATACTTTGCAAGATTCAACTTATTGATGTGCTTTTCTGTCAACCATCTGAATCCACCTGTTGGAAGGTATTGACTCATTGCCCAACCATATAAATTATTGGCATCAAGGTACATGATATATTTAGAGGGTGCCTTCTCATTGTAATCTTTCATGTATTTATTATTTGCTTTACCATATCTGTTGGCAATATATGATATACCACCCCTCAAACCCTTTTCAATGAACTGGAACATATTAATGTCAGTCATCAATTCAAGTTTAATATCAGTCATCTTCAGCATTGCATCCCAAGACAGTCCAGGAGATGTGAAATAATGACATGGATCCAATTTATAATACTCAAGACATGTTTTCCTAAAGTTTTCAAATACATCAGCCAATAGCAATATGTCTGATTTAAGGTATAGATCATGATATTCTCCCATGTTTTTCAGAGAGAATCTGTCCCATACATTTTGTGCATGCTTATAGTCCTCATCTGTTATATGCTCATTGTTCAATATGCTATAAAAGTCTTCTTTTGATGGCAGCATTTCATTGAATTTATTGAAACTGTCCATATAGTCATAAGGATAAACACCTTTTGGCCATCAAATCAAGTTTAGCACCCTTGAACTCATCTGATGTATATTTCAGTGACTCCTTGGGTAGATTACTGACAAGTTTCTGCAAACTGGAGCTCATGAACTGGAAGCTATATATGAATGTGAGGTGTCTACCAAGCATGAAGGCCATATATTTCTCCATGTTATTGGGGATAGCATTGATTTCCATACCTTTATGCTTCTTGGCAATATCTCCAATCTCTTGCATAATGAAATGGCTATCATAACCTCTTAGATTATGAAATATAACAGGTATCTTTATTTCTTCTGCATTGACTCTAAGTTTTAGATTACATTGTTGATGAGCTGATCCTCTATACTGGCCAGTTATATGGCAGTGATCTCGTACTCGAATGTCTTTGTCAGTATATTTTTTATCACAAATGTGACATTCTTTGGCTTTTTGGAAATCATTCTCATCATCTTTTGTCATTATCAATGGTTTGTTAAATTCCTTTTTCATAACCTTCTTGCAATATGTAACTTCCTCTAATATAGCTTCCATGACTTTGTACACAGCTTTTTCACCTCTGTATATCTTCACAGGTTTACTATATTTATCATCATAGCAACAAACAACCTTATAACCATATCCACAATCAGTATGCTTCTGATAGGCTTCAGTGTATGATTTATCATTCTTTGGTTGACAGCCATGTATCTTCTCAGTGATAGCCTCAAAATCAGCATATATCACAAATGGCATCTGTTGTTGTTTATGAAAGTTGTTGAATTTCAGTATATTGTTATCTTTGGTTGGCATCTTTATTGCTTGTGTGCCATTGACCAACAAACAGTTGTCCTTATGATCATGCAATATTCTATCAGATGAGAAGCACTGCAAACAATGCATGCAAAAAATGTTTTCTTTCTTTGTGTTTCGTTTGATTGTACATAAACTTGTTGAAATCTTTTATCAATACATAATGATTGTTCCCATTTTCTTCAGTTATCAGAAGTAGATTCAAACAGTCTGCATATTTCTCCTTTGATACATAGATTGGGTATGGTTGTTTATTCTCATAACCGAAAACATTGATGTTGATCTCATTTTGTTTTTCAATCTTGTTGTACTGTTTGGTAGTCACTGGGAATACAATACCATTGTAATTCAAGTTGTCAACATATTTCTTGTCTGTCATTTTGATCCTCTGAGGGTCTTTCTTTTGAGGGTTTAAGTGTCTGATGTGGCACCACTGGAAACACTTATTATCCTTATTCTTCAAGTTGATCAAACCTTTGGAACTATTTCTCAGTTCTGTTGGTAGTATTATGAATGAAGATCCTCTCATCGGCTGGTATTTTACTATATTCAAATAATGATTATCAATAGACTCAATAGTCCAACCAGAACCTTCTGATACCCATTGAGCTACCTTATTCAATATCTTCTGCTTTGATAATTCAAGTGACTCTGCAATCTCTTGATCGTTTGTAATTATACTTGCTATACTGTTGAAATATGCTGTTTTAAACTCTTGTCTTCCATCTTCTGTCATTTTTCTGAATGTTATCTTTAATGTTTCAACATATTTCAGTCCTTTCATTTCATTCAACAGTTTGTTAATATGTATTTCAATTGCTTTTCTTCTGTTTTGTTGTTGCACTAATGGGTCTTCATTATCTTTCACACTTATTTCAAAAGACTTTGTGTAGCCTTTCAATGCTTTCTCTGTTTGTACAATCTTTGTTCTCGGTTTAGGAATAGGTCTGTCTCTGAATTCAATTGGTGGAAGAATTATGTTGTCTTCATAATCTTGAACCATTTGTTTTACACTCTTGTGAGGCTTGGTATCATCAACTATAACTATCTTTGGTTTCTTCTGCTTCTTCAACAGTAAATTGATGAGCTCGGATTTGCTCAGTTTTTTCAAATCTTTCTTATCCATATAAATAGTTTCGATAATATTTTTATAATACTATGTCTTCTTAAGTATCTTTCGTCTGTGTTTTAAGTATGATCAATTCAGGTGATCCTAATACAGGATCCTCCGAACTATATTATTTGATGACTATCTTGTTTTCACCTGTTCCAGCTCCAATCATAACAGATTTTAGCTGCTCTGAATCTATACCTGACATCATATTGTTGAAATGCTTTCTTGTTCTTAAGTGCCAAGATTTACCACACAATTTGTAGTTTTTACCATTTTTGCATATATCACAATACCATTCTTTATTTGTCATATAACGAGTTTTTGATTTTTTTGTTGCTTCTTTTCTTTCTTCTTCAGTTTTATATATTGGAGGTTTATTTTAATTTTTCGACTGGTGTTTATTTAGGAAGGTGCACGTGCACGTTCCTTCGACGAAGATTCTCAAAGGGAAGAGTGCTATATACAACGAACGGCTCTTCATCGTTCAACCCCTGCCTATTAATAGTCACTCTAAGTGGAGACGTTCATCCTCATCCTGGACCTGGATCGGAAAACAATTCCATGAGACCCAAGAAAGCCCGACAGCGCTCAACTCGTCATGTTATCGTCGCTCATCTCAATGTCCGCTCAATGAGATCAAGAGAGAATTTTTACCTCGTTTGGCAGACGATAACCGACAATTGCCTCGACATATTGACAATCTCTGAGTCTTGGCTAGACCCATCTACAAATGATTCTGACTTGCAAATCCCTGGATATATTTTGTTTCGGCAAGATCGTGGATCACTTGGTGGCGGCCTTTGTGTCTACATCAAGGACATTTACAAGGCTTCTGTTATTGGCAATCTTTCTAACATCTCCGAAAATTCCTTTCAGCAACTGTGGCTTAAAGTCATTTGCAAAAAGTTAAAGTCGTTTCTTCTATGTACGGTATATAGACCACCGAATACTCCAATTAGTTTCCTTGAGATCCTGTCGAAATCCTTTATGGATTCCCTGTTGGTTGGGTCAGAGGTTGTGATACTTGGAGACTTAAATTGCAATGTTTTGGAAGATTGCTACGAAGGCAGAGCCTTGACTGAGTTTTGCTCCACTTTTAATCTTACTCAGCTCGTCGAATCACCAACAAGAGTCACCGAAACTTCTAAATCCATAATTGATATTGTATTAACGACAAATAAGGACTTTGTCGAAAATTGCGTTGTAAAATCTTCGTCTATCAGCGATCACAACCTGGTGTGTTTCAACCTCAAGTTAAAAGCTCCAAGACCTCGTCATTCGTATGTCACCATTCGAAGCTACAAGAACTACGATCGCGATAACTTCCATGTGGACCTATCTCGTGTCCCATTTCATATGGTTTATTTCTTCGAAAGCCTGGATGACCAAGTTGATGCTTTTAATTGTTTATTTCTTGAGGTTCTTGATGTTTACGCACCATTCAAGCGCATAAAAATTAAATCACGCCCCAACCCATTCATCACCCAAGAGATCAAACAGTTGATGAAAACTCGTGATTTATGGCACAAAACCGCTAAGCGAACAAGTGATCGCCTCCACTGGAATGCCTACAGATTCTTTAGGCAGGAAGTGAAGCGTGAAATTAGACTCGCTGAGAAAGCGTACGTTCGCACCGAGCTTCAAAACAGCAAAGGAAATTCGAATGCAATTTGGAAAGTGATCAACCGTTGTTTACCAAGGAAGGGAGCGCCTTTGAAAACCGAGAACCCTTTGAGCCTATCCAAAACGTTCAACGAGTTCTATACTTCAGTTGGTAAAGCTACAGCGGATAAAGCAAGATTGATTGCTCGGGAATTTGGCTTTTCTCCAAGCGGTCATGGCTTGTTACACAACTATGCAAATGATGTCCACGAAAATGACCATCGAGAACTTTTTATGTTTTCTGCAGTAACTGAATCTCTAGTTGAAAATATCGTTAATGGTCTGCCTTCGAATAAAGCTCCTGGTGCCGACAAAATTACATCTAGAGTTCTTAAGGATAGCCTTCCTGCAATACTCCCGATAATCACGCATTTGTTTAACAAGTCGTTTGCCACTGGTACTTTTGCACGATCGTGGAAAATGGCTGAAGTCATACCTGTTCCCAAGTCTGGCGATTTCAACGAACCAGTAAACACGCGCCCTATTTCCTTACTTCCGATATTATCGAAGGTCTGTGAAAGACTCGCCCATCGTCAATTCGTTGATTTTCTGAATCGCTCTGGAAAAATCTCAAAGTTTCAAAGCGGGAATCGTGAATTACACTCTACCGAGACGGCTCTACTTCAATTTACAGATGACATTTTAAAGAACATGGATGAGAAGAAAGTTTCATTGATCGTGTTATTAGATATGTCGAAGGCTTTCGACAGCATTCAGCATGAGCGCCTACTTATGAAACTCCACAAAATCGGCATCTCCGCTGCTGCCTGGACCTGGTTTGAAAGTTACTTGACAAAGCGCAGTCAATTCGTGAGGATCGAGGACGCTATTTCGGATCCATTACCTTTAAATTTCGGGGTTCCCCAAGGCTCTATCCTTGGACCCGTCCTGTTCACAGTGTATGTTAACGATTTATTGTCGGTTCCTAAGCACTGCAAATCTTCAGGTTACGTGGACGATACAAAAATTTTCTTATCTCTTCCTCCTCGTGATATTACTGATGCAAGTAATGCGTTAAATCAAGACCTTTTGGAAATATCCCGTTGGTGCTGCGAGAATTCACTGTTGATTAACCCTGACAAGACTAAATTCTTGGTTATTGCAACTCCACAACTCTTACGTAATTTGCCGCGTCTATCCATTACCATTCTTGGAAAGGAGATTGAACCCGTTTCTGTTGCCAGAGACCTGGGTGTCTATATCGACCAGACTCTCAACTATAACGAACATATATCAAAGTTAGTCTCGAACTGTGTTCACAAACTTGTTCAAATAAATAGGATAAAGCACTTATTAGATCGGAAATCTTTACTTTTAATGATTAATGCCTTCGTATTTAGTAAACTCTTTTATTGTTCGACTGTTTGGGGAAACACATCCAAGTCAAATATAAAGAAGCTACAACTGGTCCAGAACTTTGCAGGAAAGATCGTACTCGGCTTGAAAAAATTCGACCACATCTCTCAAGGCCTTAAATCACTTGGGTGGCTTAGTATAGAGGATAAACTACGATTAAACACAGCCGTCATGGTGCATAAATGCTTACAACATCGGGTGCCCATTTATTTGAAAGACAAATTTGTATATAGGTCACAAGTTCATAATAGACAACTTAGATCTGTTGATAACAATGAACTCAACTTGCCACATTGTCGGCTTTCTACTGGCCAGAGGTCATTTGCCTTTCGAGGGGCAAAAGTTTGGAACTCGCTCCCCCTTGATCTAAAGTTAACTTCTTCACTGAGGACTTTTAAAAAGAATGTATGTGAACTGCTTGTAAATAATTTATCGTGAAACGTTGCATTTATTTTTTTTTAGCTTTTATCTTATCAGATTTTTTCTATTTTTAATTCATGTAAGATTTTTAATATATATTTGAATATTGCTGCTGAAAAGCCCTTTTCAGGGAGCGCAATAAAGGTGTATGTATGTATGTATGTCTTCCACGCCCCCTTTTGACATTCTTGTTCTCCATATATTGTACATAGTAATATATCTTTAAATATAGTTATTTAAATGTCTTCTGCTCTCTTCCATGTGTTTGGTTATTTCATAAATTAAATCTTCAAAACAATTGCTCATGATATATCTACACATGTTTTTCTCATACATTTGCTTCATCATTATTTGTTTATCTGATACTTGATACACACCAGTAGGGCTTTTAAATTCAAGACACAATGCACTATATTCTTTTGTGGGATTCAACGACATCAAATCACACTGACCAGCCATATATCCTTTTTTATAACTTCTGATTCTCATGCTAGCACTGATTTGATTTTCACCTAGACCTGGAATAATTAATGCACCTTCATATTTCTTTCTGATGAATGACACAACCTTACAATGCAGATCGTTTTCACTTTCAATCAATACCATGTTATTGCTCCAGTCATTGAATTGTTTGTAATATCCCTGTTTTCTAATTGATGGTAATACTTTTGATGTAACCCAATGTTTCAATTGTACTGCTTCCTGTTTTTTAGAGGACAGTATTAGTGAATAAAATCCTGATTCATTTATAAAAAAACATTTGAAAGTCTTTTCAGTGGTCTCAGCACGAGGGACCGTTTTGTTCCCCCGTGAATCAGTACCCTCAGCACGAGGGACCGTTTTGTTCCCCCGTGAATTTGTGTTTATTTTATGGTTTATCAAGATTTTATCATCAGATACCACATGATCTCTGATAGCTTTTTGTGGATTTCTATATTCAAGAACATTAGCTATATCTCTTCCTCTAAACCAGATTTCATTTTTATCATCAACATAACAGTTCAATGTTACCTCTAATTCTTTGTTATTAGAAGAATATTTTTCCATGTTATATTATATTAATTTCTTTTATTTTTAACTATTTAACTGATAACAGTATTATTGTCAACATGAACAAGATTAAACATATTATCAAATTTATACACCAACTTAATTCCAGAATTTGGTAAATAATGCTTTACTTCACTTATTCTAAATCCCTCATATTTTACTTTAAACTGATGCTCAGTCTGCTTTAACAACATGATTATCAAAAGTGACTCATCCATTCTTTCAAGATCATCTTTATAAATCCCAACAAAATCTCCCAATCTTGATATATCATAATTTGTTAAATTATTTACTTCAACAATATCATCAGCATTATTTTCCAAAAATTTGTAAAGTAATTGTTTTAAACTATCTTGTGGATTAACCAGCATTTCTATCAGTTCAGGTTTGCTTAATTTTCTTATATCAACCATACAGTATAATTATATTAATAACCAGGAATAATAATATTCTTGGCTACCATGAGCAAATAACAGCAAATACTGTGGTTCTTATATATATGTTAGATAATATTCTTTAAATCCTTGATCGGTATCCAACTGTTGAAGTCATCACTATATCCCTTCCACTTCACCAAAGCTTGCTTCTTTTCATAATCTCTGCGAATGACTTTATCAATACGGAAAACATCCTGTCTGGCTTTTAATAATTCAGGTTCATAAAAACTCCCTTGACTATCTTCACCTCTGAGATCTTTTAGTTTGTAAGTGATTGGGTTTTTATATTGGATCTTATCAATTATGAATACTTCCTCAGTCCAATTTGGTGTGTATCCTTTATCAAAAGTCTTTCTTTTATACTTAGATATTCGGACCTTGTCGCCGACCTTAAATTTTGGTTTAGCTGATAATGGCTCCATATCACCATATAGATTAAAGTAAACAGTTCCTTCATTCTTTTTCTTTGAAGCCTCTGTGGGCGTCATCTTTATGCTTGAATGTTTTGTGTTGTTGTACTGTTTTACTAGTTTTGGGAGCATATCGAGATACATTGTATTACCTTGAACTGTGAACTGTTTCCACATTTTGGATTTAATTGTTCGATTCCATCTTTCAACTACTGATGACTTCTCCTCATTCTCAGTTGAGTACATCTGTACACTATGTTTCCCTAGCAAGTCCTTCAAGTGTTTGTTATAGAACTCCTTTCCCTTGTCAACCCATAAATACTGTGGTTTTCTGCCTTCCTTGAATATTGTTTTGAATGCTTCAGTGACAGATTCACCTTTCTTATCCTTCAATGGGACAATCCAACCATATTTGCTGAACACATCAATAACCATAAGAAGATATCGATAACCTTTATTCCATTTACTAAACTGTTGCATTTCAACTAGATCACTTGCCCATATTTCATCAATTTTATTTACAATCACACGCCGCCGAGTGAAATTGCGTTTTATGGGTGCATGTAATTCATCAGCTAGTTTTTCTTGCCAGTTTTCTTCACTCGACGGCTTTTTCCGTTTTTTGAAACACAAAGACCTAATTTCTGTTTTTTGTCAATTAAGAATCTGGCTGTTTGACCCCATTTTGGCATCTCACCATATGGTATTTGATCTAGTGACTCCACCATTGTTCTATCACGATCACCTTTATTTTTTCCCATATCATAACAAATATCATGATAAGCTGCTATTTCATCTACTTTATTGTAAGGTAGGACATTCCATTTTGTAACCTCACCTGTATTTTTATCATATTCCAACTGTTCGTGCAACGGGTTATAAGGTCCCATATATTTATACTTACTTGGAGTTCAACCTGCTTTTGGTTTAGGAAGCTTGCCAATAGCCTTATGGATATCAATACCTTTGCCATAATCTAATCGTTTGATATCTGTTTTGTAACGAATATTTGGTCTCACTTTTGTTGAGAGTTGTTTCAAAGCTTCTGACCCAACCTTTGTGATTGCAGGCTTTGCGAGGGAAAGTCCTTTGTCAATAATTTCTTTTGCAGCTTTGGATTTCTCATTGCTTCTGATGCATAATATCTACCCATTTCAACACCTTTCTTCGCTAAATAAGGGACACCATGTTCCAAGAATCCTGTTAGTGCCATATCTGCAGCTGAATCCAGTATGCCCGCCCCTTCAGACGGGCTAATTAGTTTCCCTTTCCTTTGACAAATTTAGTCTTTGTTATCCCACACTCAGCACAAATACATTTCATCACAGTTCGACCATTTTTAGTCTTCTGATATCTCTCACTTCCTGGCACACATTCAGTGACTTTCTTCTGTTTGACACAATATGATTTCATATATTATTAGATTACATTAAATATTATTTCATATTAAATACCCAATTTTTTGTTAATTTTTGCAAGTTTGGCATTTATATCTTTTCTTTTTTCGATACGCTCTGCTGCTTCTTTCCTAATCTGTTCATTTCTGACTTTGTTCTTGCTGAACTGTATCTCATTTTTGAGTTTTTTGAGTGCGGCATTGTTTTTAATTCTTTCAGAAATAAATTTCTGTCATCTTCTGCCAAGGTCTTTTGGCGATCCTGCAGAATCAAGAATACGCGAGTCAACCTTTTTTAATCCCCAGTATCTGACTTGTTTCCTCTTTATACATTCTTTCATCGAGCAATTTTTCTTTGACTTGTCAAGACCACAAGTACAATCCATATACATATCAGTTAGATATTTTTGAAGTAATCTATGATAAACCTATGATTGACACTTACATCTGCTGGATTGAATTTGGAATTGTGTATTGTGTCCAGAATAGATCTACCTTTTTGTCTCTCCAGAAGATAGTACAAACACCAATATCCACACAAAACTGAATCCCTTTCTTGTATCTCATCGCCTGAGTATTCAAGTTGTTTACCACTTGTAGCCATATATATTTGAACTTCTGTTGGCATCATCAAACCAAAAGAGTCGAAGTATTCACAGTATTTATCATTTTTGAAATTCCGATAACATACCCAATGTGTACCTGGTCCAATTTTGGAATCAAGATTGACTATTCCACATTCTTTGTTTTTGATTTGTCTCGGAAGATTGTCTCTTGAAAATACTCCTCTAAAATGTTTTATTCCAAGTTTTTTAACCCAATTAATTAAATCAAAGTTGGATAAAGGTTTATTACAAAATTGTTCCTAGAATTGGGATTGAATTGAATGGACTGTCTCTGCCCAATAGAAGTCCTTTTCCCTTTGTCTTTTTTTTTTCTTCATTCCCATTCCTATTGCATCATCCCATGTACCATAAACAGGTGGGGATTGCCATGGAATCATTGAATGTTTCCCACCACTTTTATTTTTATTTATTGCAATGGAATCTGGAACATGAACTGGTAATGACCGTCTAGGACGGCTGTGTTCAACATGCAAACCCTTTCCAGTTAATTTTCTAATTGCTTCTATGGCCAAAGGAATTCCAATACTGGCGAGTATTGTTCCAATACCATTTCCAATCTGTGTTTTTGTTGGTTTTATGACAACGTCTCCACCATACTGCATTTTTTGGATAACATCAGCCATCTGTCTCGTATTCAATAAATTTCCTACATTCAATAATTGGGATAAATTGGCATTAGGAATAAGAAATCCTCCACTTTGTTTCTTCCCAAATAGTTTATCAACACCAATACCTGCTAATGAAGACAGAGCACCTGTTGCCAAGGCTGGAGCTGCTTTTGCGACGGCTTTAGTTGCATATGGCAATAGTTTTGTTCCAAGTGAAAAAAGACTGGACCAAAGAGAACCTCCTTCAACAACAGCTTTTCTGATTTGATTTTTTGATATCTTGATGTCTGAACCTTTTCCTGATCTATTTGATTTAATCAGTTTATTGATTTGTCTCTTAGTCAACATTAGTTGATCATTTCCAGACAATTCACTATGCGTCAACCTTATTGTTACAGGTGAATTTGTTGCATAAGCTTTTGCTAGCTTTTGTTTTTGACCTTTTGAAAGTGTCACTCCATGTGGATGATAAGTAGTCATATAATATATGTTTATACTAAATGCAATTCAATTTAATATAAATAATCTTTAATTTATTTAATTTAATTAATTTATTTAATTTATTTAATTATTTAATTTATTTAATTTACATAGATCTTAGAATCAATTTCCCATCAGTCTTTCTCATTTCAACATCCTGCTCGTACAGAACCAAAGCATACACACTGTAATCAGCATCTGTTGGCCCACTCAGAGTGTATTTGAAAGTCAGTTTCGTCATTCCATCTTTAATGTCCTGTTTCTGTTTTGTCAAATCGAAATAAATGAAAGGGAAAATTGTACCGAAGTTACTTCTGTTAAGCAGGGTGCTATCACTGAAGTCGTTGATGGCCTCAACATATTTCAATACATCTCTGAATACCCTTGTAGGCTCTGTTGAGGGTTTGTAATGAACCTCTGGATAATCGTTTCCATTTCCGACCTCTAGATAGCAATTAGTCATTGTTCGGTTATTTGCAACTGAGAATGTGTTATACAAGAATTTATTGGCTGTCTGAGACTCATCATTAGCATCATTAATAATGAATACAAATACATGCCTTGGTTTGTTTATTCCTGTTGAAATACGGAAATTGGCTGTCTGCTGTCTTGTTGAATTACCTCTCTCAACCATTTCTCTCAGATAAGTCCACTTTTTATTAGTAAGATATTTGCTCATGTACAAGGACTGTCCTTCTGAATTAAAAATAATACGAGGAAAAATCAACTGAGATCTCGTGATTACTACACGACAATCATCAGCAGCCTGCCAAATTAGATTTGCATCACTTTCAATTGTTGTGTTCACCTCAACTTTCGAGTTAGGCATAAGTTCATCCCAAAAGCTCTTGAAATATCCGTATCTATTCAATGGTATTTCTGCATTAACAGTTCCATTAGCACCATTCAACAATAATTTACGAGATGCAAATCCTTTGTTAAAATTAGCATTAGCCGCTCTGTCTTCAGCATGTCTGTTTGTGTCAAGATAGAAGAACTTATTTGTTCCCTGACTTGAAGCATAACCTTGTGAATATTCAAGCAAAGACTTGATATTTGTAGCTTGGTTAGCATCTCGGCATTCATAAACATCTACACCGTTTATTTTAACATTAATGGTATTAAATAGAGCATAAATCGAATTAACGATACCGTTTAGATCATTAGCAGCAATATCACCTCCATCTGCAAGCTTTTTGACATTGAAATCAACATTAAAACGGGCATTGTACCAATCAAAGGGTGCTGTCTCACCACTGTTATCAACAACGAAGCGGTAACCTGTTTTCTTCTGATGAGCATTGTTTGCAACTACTGTATTAAGCGCCGTCTCAAGCTCAAAGACAGTATCTTCATATCGCTCGATATATTTTGAGTTACGATAGTTTGACATATATTATTGTGTTAGATAAAAGTTATTTATTTAATTTTTCGAGGTCTCCCTCTCTTTCTTTTGATTACTGTTCCACTTCCACTTTTGCTCACACTCTCAGTTCCACTTTTTCTCTTTTTTAAAAGTTCTATTATTTTATCACCAACTTTTTTGCCAGCGTGTTCACCAATTGTTGTTGCTGCTTTTTTTCCAGCTTTTTTTACCACATCAGTCAGAATACCTTCACCGTATTGTTCATATTTCTTAAACTCAAACCTCTTCATATAATATTAGGTTTTATAATTCCACACCTCTCAAGAATAACTCAATATACCAATCTATCCCATTTAAATCAACTGGAGCTCCAGAAGAGTCTGTGACATAAAAATGCATTGAGCTGATTGAATGTGTTGAGACAGGATTCCATGAAAGAAAACGAGGTTTGTAAGTGAAAGGTAAACTTCTGACGAGATCTGTGAATGGAATAACTGCGATTGTGCTTGTGCTATTGCCATCAACAATGCTATCTATCACATTATCACAATTAATATAAATTTCATCCACTCCTCTTGTAATATCAGGTAGATTTGCTCCATATTCTGTGGCTGAAACTAATTTTGACTCAAACCCAAGTAGTTTTCTGAATTCAAGATCTCTCAGATCCACACGATAATTTTCATTGAGTTCAATCAAAATGCGGTATGTTGATAAAACGAAATATATATTGATACCATACTTCAATTTTGATTTGTCTGTTTCAGATGGATTCAGTACATGGCTATTTTTACTCATATACTCATGAATGTAACTATTGATATCGTCGTATGAATACATCCCGTCAACGAATGTTATTGTTTCCCAGTTTGCACCTTTGTCATGGCTATATTTCATTTGATTATTCCCAAAAAATTCTCTGATATTGTACCAACTGTATGTCATATTGATAACATTCACAGCCATTTCATATTTCAAATCATTCGTTAAGTTGATAGGTGTATTGAATCTTTTTTCAAAATCATGACTCTTACTTACACCAATTTTGTCTCTGTTTTTACTGTTGAATCGTAATGAAATTTCTGTCATATACTTTTACATTAGATATTTCATCATTATTTTATTTAGCTCTTTGATTCCAAGGACGCCCATTCTGTTTAATGTGTGCAATATCTTTACAAACTCATTTCTGACACTCATACTGTTGTTGCCCGCAGAAATAGATCCTCCAAGTAACTGCAGTCGTGAAAGCAAGTCTCCAATATTATTATAATAAACAACACCTTTTCCAATTTTCATTCCTTGCCCTTTGTATTTGAAAGAAGCTAATACATCTGCAATCGTTTCTCTATATTTCTTCAAAGTTTGTAACTCTCGATTATAAGATTCCACTTCTTCGGGGATTTTTGCATGTCTTTTTTTAATTCCAATACTTTTAGCTGTATCTCCAGATCTTTTCTTTTCCTCGAGAAGTTTTTGTGGGCTGACTTGAGTTAAATCATTCGGTTTCAAAAACTTATAATTTTTTAATATAATTCTGTCATCTCTATCGAAATTGTTATCGATCGCTAATATGTTGGTTTTCCTATCTTCTTCAGGTGCTTCAATGGCTTTAGGAAGTTCCGTATCCATTGTAATTGCTCTACGATTCATTTCTACAAAATCATCAAATCCTTGTGTTAAAGCCAGTTGATTTCAACTGTTCAATAACTTCATCCTGTTTTTTGTCAACACTTTCTTTCGCACTCTTCTGGACATCAATAGAGGGTTTTAGTAATTCTGACGTTTCATCATAAGCATCCTGTTTTCTGTTTTCATAAGTCTTGATAACTTCACGTACTTGTCTTGTTTTATTTCCAGCTTCAATTCCACTTTTAAGAAGCCTTTTCATACGTTCTATATCCATATACAATTGTGTTAGACTAATCTAAACTATTAACATATGGAAATTCCAAATTATGATATCGTTCAGAATTCAAATAATTCATTCAGACAGTTGTATCCGTATATGCCAAAAGATACATTCAGAATGTTATTGGCTGGAAATTCTGGATCTGGAAAGACAACCTTGTTCTTGCATCTGATTATGGAACCTTTGGTCTATTATGATCAAATACATCTATACGCCAAGAACTTGGATCAAGACAAATATCAATATTTACAGCAAGTGATGGATGAAATAAGCAAGCAAGTTGGTTGCCCCCTTTAGTTTGTAGCCAAGATGAAATTTTACCCGTTGAACAAATCAAAGACACTGATTTACAGCGACTGGTTGTATTTGATGATTTCGTGACTGATAAAAAACAAGATCAAATCATAAGCTATTTCATTCAGGGTCGCCACAAAAATTGTTCAGTACTTTATTTGACACAGTCCTTCTACGGTTGCCCAAAATCTGTTAGACTTAATTGTAGCCATTTCTGTCTTTATGATTTCCCATCCACAAGAGAGAGAAACTGTATCTCCCAAGAACTAGCAATCGATAAGCAGAAGTACATTGAAGCAACAAAAAAACCGTATTCCTTCTGTTATGTTGACAAACCAATGAAAACAGTGAAGAGAAATTTTTACGGTGTTATCTAATCTAATATTATATGGGTGCTTTTAATGCTCCAATAAATCAAGATGATACAAGAACTGGTAACAGAGGTCCAGCTGGTCCAATTGGTCCCAAAGGTGATAAAGGTAATAAAGGTGATAGAGGTCTAATTGGTCCAAAAGGTGATAAAGGTGATAGAGGTCTAATTGGTATAAAAGGTGATACAGGTCCAATTGGTCCAATTGGTCCAATTGGTGATAAAGGTGATAAAGGTGATACAGGTCAAATTGATCCAAAAGGTGATACTGGTCAAATTGGCCCAAAAGGTGATAAAGGTGATAAAGGTGATACAGGTAATAGGGGTCCAGTTGGTCCAAAAGGTGATAAAGGTGATACAGGTCAAGTTGGTCCAAAAGGTGATAAAGGTGATATGGGTCTAATTGGTCCAAAAGGTAACAAAGGTGATATAGGTCAAATTGGTCCTAAAGGTGATAAGGGTGATAGAGGTCAAATTGGTCCTAAAGGTGATAAAGGTGATGATGGAAATGGATTTAGATTAACACAAGATGGTAATTATGATATCGAAAACAAAAAATTTAATACTGTAGCAACACCAACTGCAAACAATGATACAGCCACAAAGGGGTATGTTGATAATAAAACAGCTGATTTCCTTGATAAAAATACAGGTGGTGTAATTTATGCACCTGTCAGCATGAATAGAAATGATCTATTTGGCATACCAGATAACCCAAGATTTGGTTATTCAGCTGTAAATAGAAACTATGTGAACAATAATTTTTTGAAACTAAATGGAAGTGTTGCAATGACTGGAAACCTGGACATGGGGGAAAAACTCATTACCAGAATGGGTTACCCCCAAGACATTCTCGATGCCACAAACAAAAGCTATGTTGACTCTCAAATTGCAAGCTGCTTAAAAAGGGATGGAACCAACCCAGCTGAGGGCGATCTGGACATGGCCGGGTACACAATTCAAAATTTAAAAGATGCCGACAACAACACCCCCAAAAGCAACGCAGTTAACAAAAAGTATGTTGATGACCTTGTTTTTTCAGCATCTGGTTCTCAACGCAACCCATTCGCTTTTCTGTTAAAAGACATATCCAAGTCTTCTGCGGTCAGTGGTGTGGAAAACCTTCAAATTGAGAATTTTGACAGATCACCTTATCACATAAAAAAGTCGTCATTGTCTTTTTTCATCAAACGAAGAGGCAACTTTACATCCAAAATTCGTTTTGATTTGACATCTTTGGTAAAAGGACAGTACACATTTGTTGCTGAGTTTTACTCACCATCTGACCCTAGAATTGCAAATTGGATTAACCATTCTGTCTATAAACTTACGTTTGGCGGGACAGCCGTTTCAAAAAGCTTTTCTCAAAACTCCACATGTTGATGGTTACATTAAAGAACTTTTCCAGATAGAAAAAACCAGTGGTGGGCAAGCGGCAATTGAGGTTGATCTAAGCAGCACAGCTCCAACACCTAACACCAAAACACATATTATCGTTTATGGGGCCTATGGCTATCATACCAATTTGTCTTACTTTGTCCATGACCCAGCGTATGAAATAGAAAACGGTAATGTAGCGTTTGGTGGTAATGTTGACATGAAATTAAACAAAATCATCAACCTGCAGGATAACCCCTCAAACCCACAAGATGCTGTAAACAAAAGTTATGTGGACCAGAGGTTGCAAACCAAACTCGATACGATTGCACAACAAAATCTAAATATGAACAACAATGCCATTACTGATCTTGCTCCACCCGTCAACGCAGACGATGCGGCGACAAAACGTTATACTGACGAATATTTTCTCCAACGAGACGGTTCAACTGCAATGTATGGCGATTTGTCAATGGGTGGAAATAGAGTGACGAATTTAGCAGACCCGTCGGATGAAACTGATGCAGTGAACTTCAGAGTTTTAAATCGAGCTGGAATAGTTATGAGAGCGAACACTTTATTATTGAATGGAACAAATGCGATGGCAGCAGACTTAAAACTTGGAGGGCATAAAATCATTAACTTAAAAGAAGGAACAAATAAAACCGATGCCGTAAATTTAGATCAATTAGAAAAAAGTCATATTTCATCTGCTTCTCATCCAAAGAATGCTTTCAAATATTTGATGAATGATATCGATGAAGTCAGTACTGAATATGGCTTGAAAGTTAATGGATATGTCAATTTACCTCGTTCACCACATTTGATTTCAAAAAAGGTCATTGATGTAGACTTGAATAAAGAGGCTAATCATATTTTTAGAGCTAGAATTGGATTTAATAAGTATACAATAAAAGATGGAAAATACACTTTTATCCTTGAATGGCTATTTCCTGATTATGAAGGAATGAATCTCAGTAGTGTAACATTCAGTGCAACTGGTGGAATTACAATTCATAAAACTGTAGGGAGAAAATTTGATAACAGAAATGAAGATCATTCGAGATATTTATTATGGATTGAAAAACCTTCAGTAAGTTCACCACCTGAATATTTATATTGTACAATACATATTAATGCTAACCCAACTTATCCAAATAAGTACAAAGTTCATTGTGTTGCATATGGTATTGATTTTGAAGCTGTAGACGTTCCATCAAGTGTTTACGACTTCGCAGAAGCTTATAAAATCGTAAATGAAAAAATACAATTACAAACTGATTTAGATTTGAATGGACATCAAACTTATTTGACGGTCAAAATGGTGAATTGACAATGCTAAATAATATTAATATGAACAGCTTTCTTATAAGAGAGGCTAAACTTGGTGGTGATTTAAATCTGAATGGCTATAGAATTCATAATAATAGTTTGAATCTATTTCGTTCAAGCGTTACAGGTGTAATTATGGAAACAGCTTTTGATCTCGCAGGATTTGCTCTCTATCAGCCAAAATTAGGAGGTGATCTAGATTTGAATGGGAATAATATAATTGGTCAAATACAATATTTAAATTGCTTTGTTGAAGCCAGTCAAGGACATAATAAGAATGCTTTGAAGCCTGTATTAATTAATGGCTCTGAATATTTAGTTATTCATAACAATAACTTTTAT
The DNA here is from genome assembly GCA_016490735.1 of Pachyseris speciosa. Classification (NCBI taxonomy): domain Eukaryota; kingdom Metazoa; phylum Cnidaria; class Anthozoa; order Scleractinia; family Pachyseridae; genus Pachyseris; species Pachyseris speciosa. The sequence continues at coordinate 144,630 of JAEMWC010000264.1, forward strand.
ATTAAGAATATGTATATTATACAAGGAACAAAACCCGGAATGTTCTACTTCAAGAAAAAGAATGAAGGTGCTGGGTTATTACCATTACCAGCAACTTTTTTCGAATATAGAATTCCTTCTTTGAGTAGAAACATAAGAACAGTTACAGTCAATAAATCATTATCGAGAGGCTATTTTATAATTGACTATTCACATCCCAATAGTGGAGTATTTGATACAACATTCACACTTGAAGTAATTATGAATTAATCTAAAATAATATTATATGGGTTTATTTAATGATTTACCAACTCCAGACAATATAGGAACTGGTGAAAGAGGTCCAAAAGGTGATAAAGGTGACAAAGGTGATACTGGTGCAATTGGTCCAAAAGGTGACAAAGGTGATAATGGAAATGGACTTAGATTAACACAAGATGGTCATCACGATATCGAAAACAAAAAATTGACAAATGTCAGACAACCACAATCAAACAATGACGCAGCAACAAAGGGTTTTGTTGATGCTGAAATTGCTGGTCTTGATGTTTCGCCATATGTTAGATCATTCGCATATAATCAAATATCTGATACCCTTCTCTGGGAATACTATACTAGATTTGGTGCTGCATTATACAAAATAGAACGTGGTATTACAACAGAAGTTGTTGCTGACTCTTCAACAAGAAAAGTGTCTAAACTTTATGATCAAACATTGTTTGAAAATCATGCGGAACAAACAACCTCAGCCAATCGACCAACATTATGCACTAAAGCAAATAAAAATAATAATAGGTATTATCTCAATTTCGATGGCGATCAAAGAATGATATGTGATATCAATTTAAATGTGCCATCTGGTGGTCAGGACATCATAAATGTTTTCATTGTTTATAAATTGAACTCCTTTACCGGCTCTTATTGGACGAGAAATGGTTTATTTGGACATGATGATGCCGGCTATGATAAATTCGTTTCTTTTGGACCATCTGGCGATCTACTTATATCAGGTACTTCTAATAATTTTATTGTCATTGGTTCTAATAATATAAATGGAAAATCACCAATTGCTAATTATCAAACAAAAGCTAATGCTGGTGAATTAAATAAATGGTGTTGCTTATCTATTCATTGGAATGTACCTTCTGGAGCAAATAAATCAAGTGTCTGGTGTAATGGTAAGAAACTAACTAATTTCACCGCAAGAACATCCTCGGGATCCAATCAAATGACTTTTGGAGACCTAAACCCCAGTGGTATTGCTGGTTTAGATGGTTCTATTGCTTTTTTGTACTTTATAAAGAAAGAATCATATCAGATTCTAATATAAAACTACACCACCATGTTTTATGTAATAACTGGTATAATATTGACCATGATAGCATCACATTAGGTTAATGTAAATAATATATATGATAAAAGAAGTGATTGAATATGTTAACTACTTCTTCAAAGAAACCAAACAACAACACAACAACATTTATGATGTCATACTGAAATCAGCTTTAGTATATCAATATCTGCACCATAAAAATTTTGGGGTATTCATATCAGTCAGTGATGTCCTTGAACAAAATAACAATGATATAGGTCTAATTGGGCCTGGCAATGGCTGTCTTACATGGTTCTTGGAAACAATATTCAGTCCATTACACATAATGCACTCACATAGCATTTTGCATGATGCTTTTGGTCGATTTTATAACCGTTATTCGTTAGATCGAGGGTACACATATGCCATACCCAAGAACCTTACACCAAAATGGATGAAAAGATCTCCATTATGTGGTCAGATTTCCGGTTTAATATATTGCGTATCCAAGAGAATAATAATATAAATGATATATATGACAGAGCAACGAAAAAGCATATTCAACTGGAACCATATTTCAAGTGAATTAACAAAAGACCAGATCAAGGAATTAAAAGTCTATTACCACACATATCACAGAAAGTGTTGGGCTCACAAACGGGCAGTTAAACGGTTCAAAAAATGGAAATTACTGGGGAACTCATTGTCTATCATCTTTGCAACTGGTGGTCTAGCCACAAGCGTGGCAACTGGTGGTGTTAGTTTGGTAGCCATCAGTACAGCAGCACTTTTGATTCAAGGTGGATGAAGCACAAAAACCTCGATCTAAAAATCCAAAATTGTACATACGCATATCAAAGCTACCAACATTTGCTGAACGCCATAAAAGAAATAATGAGAGGTGGTAATTTTGATCCTTCCATCATCCATAACACAATGAAGCACATTGATGATTATGTTGTAGATAACAGTCCAATAATAGACAAATTTTTGATAGAATACGACAAAAAATTCACTTGTTAAGTACAGAAATAATTTTATCAAATATCAATAACATAATTTCAACCCAATATTTATTATAAATTTTGAGTGTTCTTTTCGAATTAGTAATTATTATTTTCTCATAAGGAAGACCAAGCATTAAAAATATTTGCTTAAGGACAAATTTAGTACTTATCATCCTTTTACGATTCTTATTCACTAAAGGAAGAACTTTGTCTATCTCTTTGAATATTTTCAATATTTTACTATTATCTTTCAGAGAAATTTGAAATCCATTCTCACAACATATACTATTCATCACATTTTCAATATGGTACTTCCGATGATATACAGATTTTCGTCTTATTTTATACATATTCTCATGAAAGTCAACGTATTCTTTACAAAAATCATAACTATGGACGGAACCACAATTTAGACAAACATTTTCACCATCATCGTTAAACATTTCCTGATTACTGCAGCATGACGCTACCACACTACTATTAACTTCTGCCAATTGCTCATCACAAAAAGGACAAGTATACTCTTCCATATTTATTAATTCATTGTGAATTACTGAATTACAACTCATCTATACTATTATATGAGATATTATTTTTCAAACGTGACGTCACGACACAGCTGTGTCGGTCAGAGGCGACCGTCTCGTGACTTAGAATAATAGCTATAGGCGATGACTCATTTCCTGTTTTTCCGAGAATGTCACACTCAGTATTTTTCCGATAAATTCAAATTGAACAAGGTAAATCCAAAGAAGTTATGACGTCACGGCACAGCTGTGTCGGTCAGAGATCATGCGACCGTCTCGTGAGTTATAATAATAGCTATAAGTGATGACTCATTTCCTGTTTTTCCGAGAATGTCACGCTTGGTGGTTTTCCGAGAATTTCAAAAAGAACAACTATAGATTTCATCAGATTGAACAACTATAGATTCCATCAAATTAAATTACTATATATTCAAGCAAATTAAATTACTATATGAAACCATAGAATGATAACCAGAAAAGACAGTAGTATGTAGTTGGTGGGCTCAAGTGCAAACTTGCGCTAGAACCCCCAACTACTATACTACTCATTTTGACATTAAAAGCGGTCAGTTTCGTTCTTGTCTAAACTCAAAAGGCCATATCTGGTAAAAATCGCTACGTTTCTTGCGTTTATTGGATATCCAACTTTAAAGAACATTTCATTTCGTGCTTACAACTGACAGTTAAGGCAATATTCGTGCGATTGAGAAAGTTGCAATGTTTTGAAGCATGGGAGTCTTGTGCGGCCGGTTTTGGCCGGCACTGGTGCCAGTGGGTTACTAAGAAATAATTAAGTAAGGGGCAAGTGGAACTTATAATACCTATCAACACTTCTTGCAACCCAATAGATATAAACTTACTTGTTAAAGAATAAAAAATAAGATTCAAAATCCTTCCAAAATCGCTTTGCGTAGTTACAGCTGAAGAAAAGACGGTTTAAAGTTTCGGGTTCAGTTTTACAGAAGGAGCATCTGCCGTCTGTTGTGTAGCCTATCTTATATAGTTTTTTTATTATATGACAGGCTCTTTCAGCGCTCAAGATGAATCAATTCTCCTTCTGTGATTGGCTACCCGCGAGGAGATGGAGATGGAGCCATCTTGACCGCTCGGGATAGCCCGTTCGTCCCGCGTTTTACTATCTTTTAATTGCGTCCGTTGAGTCGTATAATAAATCCTTTATTGACCACGCTTGTTCGGTCAAGATAGCGGGATATTAGCCTCGTTCTTTTTTTTTTGCGTGTTTATGGACCTCGACTTCGTTTCGGTCCAAAAACACACAAAAAAAGAACTTGGTCAATATCCCGCCATCTTGACCTCACGCTTGGCCAATAACCCATATGTATTGGTGTAAAGTATGTTATTAAGAACTTCATATTGAATCACTTTAGCGTACGATTCAATAGACACAAGATGGGGCAAAAAAAAAAAAGACTTGTTCCAATTGAACATCTCTTAAATTAAATTCGCGTTTTAGGTTTTCAGAGTTATTAGGGTATTGTGCCTTATAAACAAAGCATAGAAATCTTTCGATTTCTTTTCTAAAACATCGAAAACCTTCTCATTGATCTTCAGGGTGGGAGAAGATGCAAAGCAAAAAGGAAGAGAAGAGGTATTATTATTTTTTGAATAAGGTGGTATCGAGTGACGGAGTCCAGCCCACGCTAGGAAATTCGTTTTGTTGATCTTCTTGGAGATAATGTTAAGCGAATCCACATTGTTTAATTCAAATAAAAGATCATTTACTTGTGAATAATATTAGCCTCAAAGAATCTCCTGTAAAAGACTGGCATCTTACCTATTCGAATGTTCTTGTTATTCCATAAGATAATTTCACAATCGTTTCCGGTGGCAAATTTCTCTCGAAAATCCGACCACCATTGTAATAACTCAAGATAGAACTGAGAAGGGATGGAATAACGTCGTAATAGGCCCTTTGCAGCTGGGGTCACGTGACCAAAATTTTCCTATTATGGGCTATAACTTAAAGAATGCCAGAAATGGAAAGAGCGCATCGAAAATACCAATATGGCCAAGTTTTGAGCCCCCTGGAATGAAAGAGTAAGTTTATACGACAGTTTGAATTTTCGGAAAATTTAGAAGTTTTGTACGGGAAATGTTGCTGGAGAGCAAGGTCTTGCTCTCCAGCAACATTTTCCATACAAATCTTCTTATTCTTTTAAAACTTCAGACTGTCATAAAATCTCATCTTTTAATGATGGGAGCCTCAAATTTGGCCATTTTGATATTCCCGACGTGCTTTTTCCATTTCTGGCATTTGTTAAGCTATAGCCCATAATTTTTTGAAAAGTAGGTCACGTGATGGCTTAGCTGCAAAGGGCCTATTGCAGTGAAAAAGAAAGGGGCCTCTAAAACCTTCCAGCAAGTATTCTAGGCCCGGGGGGGGGGGTACTGCGTTATATGAGCTATATAGGTATGTGCGGCCCCAAAGGGTATGGTTTTTTTAGCCGTTTGGGTGTGAAATAGGGTATCAATTTTGACCATTTTGGTCTGAAATAGGGTATGATTGTGCGCTCTTGTCTTGAATTCGGTATGTTTTTTTTAGAAAAAGCTTCTTCTTCATCTTTAGCCGATAAGACCATCAATAAAAGCCCTTCTTTTTTGTCTTTTAATTATGTTTACGCCAACTGTGGACGTGAAAATGGTCTGAAATAGGATATCAAATTTTTGGTCAGGTCTGAAATAGGGTAGGGAAAATCGCAGACTTTGGTCTGAAATAGGGTAAGGGTTTCAGGACACGGGCCGCACACCCCCACCCAATTTTACCAATTTGTACCCCCCGTCCTCCCCCCCCCCCTCCCGGGATTCTAGATAACTCTTCCAGGCTCCTTTTGGTGCGCCAAAAATTCTTTTCAGCCACGCTAATCTTAAGGATTTTAAAATCATACTATCTAAGTCAATCATTCTTAAACCACCTTTCTCGTATTCGTTTTATAACAGACAGTCTAACCGAATATTTTTTGGCCTGACTTGTGTGACTTTTAGGCATATACTTCATGTGAGAATTACATATATGCATCCGTAGTACATTTATTCATATACAAGACAATCAATCTACAGTGGAACAGCTATCTACACTGTCATCAGTAGGAACAGCTATCTACACTGTCTACAGTAGGAACAACTATCTACACTGTCTACAGTAGGAACAGCTATCTACATTGTCCACAGTAGGAACAACTATCTACACTGTCTACAGTAGGAACAACTATCTACACTGTCTACAGTAGGAACAGCTATCTACATTGTCTACAGTGGGAACAGGTATCTACACTGTCTACAGTAGGAACAACTATCTACACTGTCTACAGTAGGAACAACTATCTGCACTGTCTACAGTAGGAACACTATCTACACTGTCTACAGTAGGAACAACTATCTACATTGTCTACAGTGGGAACAACTATCTACACTGTCTACAGTGGGAACAGCTATCTACACTGTCTACAGTAGGAACAGCTATCTGCACTCTCTACAGTAGAAACAACTATCTACACTGTCTACAGTAGGAACAACTATCTACATTGTCCACAGTAGGAACAACTATCTACACTGTCTACAGTAGGAACAGCTATCTACACTGTCTACGGTGGGAACAACTATCTACACTGTCTACAGTGGGAACAGCTATCTACACTGTCTACAGTGGGAACAGCTATCTACACTGTCTACAGTAGGAACAACTATCTACACTGTCTACAATAGGAACAGCTATCTGCACTCTCTACAGTAGAAACAACTATCTTCACTGTCTACAGTAGGAACAACTATCTACATTGTCCACAGTAGGAACAACTATCTACACTGTCTACAGTAGGAACAGCTATCTACACTGTCTACGGTGGGAACAACTATCTACACTGTCTACAGTGGGAACAGCTATCTACACTGTCTACAGTGGGAACAGCTATCTACACTGTCTACAGTGGTAACAGCTATCTACACTGTCTACAGTGGGAACAGCTATCTACACTGTCTACAGTGGGAACAGCTATCTACACTGTCTACAGTGGGAACAGCTATCTACACTGTCTACAGTGGGAACAGCTATCTACACTGTCTACAGTAGGAACAACTATCTACACTGTCTACAATAGGAACACTATCTACATTGTCTACAGTAGGAACAACTATCTACACTGTCTACAGTATGAACAACTATCTACACTGTCTACAGTAGGAAGAACTATCTACACCGTCTACAATAGGAACAGCTATCTACTCTATCTACAGCCCACTGGGAACAGCTATGTACACTGTCTACCGTTTAACATAGCATGACCTATATAGTGCTCATGGAAATGTAAACCTGTATTTAAGAAGGATAAAAAAGTCGAAAATGGTGCAGTGCTCTGCGCCCGCACGATTGTAATAAAAGAGGATCTTCCCTTAGGATCTTGCTTTTTCTTGTTTTTTTTTTTCTTTTCAAGTGTAGAGATAAAATTTATTTGAACATTTTTATCTGTAGGTGTGTTATCAATGGACCTTTTAAGATAAAGCGTAGTTTTCATATGTCGGGAAAATCCCAGGCGGCCGGGGATTTCACTGTTTCCCAACCATCCCAGATTATGCCGGTGAATGAAAACTGGAGATCGTAGACATCCCCGATTGTCTGGGGTGCCGCAATGCGTGCCAGATTTCTGCGGTGGTCGGTATCTCGGGATGAATCTGGGACGGTCGGGAAATAGTGAAATTCCCGATGGGATTCGGGATTCTTCCGACATATTAAAACTTGCTGAAGGTTGGAAGCCACTAGATTTGTTTGTGACTGCAATTCATGTCTGAAGCGTACGTAAGACGTAAACAAATTACAGACGAATGTTTGGGGAAATTTAAAAAATTTAGTTCAGGTAGGACCCTCAAATGTTGTTATTAAAATCCTTTGGTTAGAAGCTAAGGTTTACAATTCATAGATTTTTCTGCATTGAAGGTTTTCGTAAGTTTTTTTGAAATCGGACGACGAGTTTGCCTACCGTCAGCGGATGGCTTCCAAAACTCTCAAAACGCCCGCTGTTCCTGTTGCGCGATAAGTGGAGACTGGTGAGCTTTTTTTCCCCCTACAGTTTAATTTGCACGTAGGAAAATGTTTATTTCTGTAAACTGGTCATTTTAGCATTTTGAACTGGCCTTCTACCTCTAGTAGACTACAACAGTGCAACATATATTTACATTATTCGACCGCTCGTTGCAAATTTTCCCTTTTATTCCGGCTTATTAACATTCCACCCTTCACTTATGTGCAGCCCCAAAGGGTATGGTTTTTAAGCCGTTTTGGTCTGAAATAAGGTATCGATTTTAACTATGTTGGTCTGATATAGGATATGGTTTGTGCACTTTATTCCTGAATTGAGTATGTTTTCTAGAAGGAGCTACTTCATCATTAGGCGATAAGACCATTAATCACAAAAGCACTTCATAAATTATGTTTACACAAATCGTGTAAGTGGAATAAGTCTGAAATAGGGCGGGAAAATCGCAGAATTTGGTCTGAAATAGGGTAAGGGTTTCAGGAAGCGGGACGCACACCCTCACCCAATTTTTCACGAAATCATGACACCGGAAGTACTACAAGAAGTTTTGTCACGTAAGTAAAAATTTTTCACTAAACATAATTTCGAAGTTATAAAATTCTAGGTTTAACTCCTCGGATATGTTATGTAATAGTCGTAACTCGGACGACAGGAGGACTGACCTGGATTTTGCGTGAAACAAAGTCGACACACTGTATGAGAGTAAGGAACATTCTTAGTCAATACTTCGCTGGTCATATACATGCAGGAAGTTTATAAAGAGCCGCTTCTCAGCCTTAAAATCAATGCTGTAAAATAACATAGAAAAAACTCACTCCTACTAATTACAAATACAATTATAGCACGCTTAACGCAACATTTCATTAGAGTCGAAAGCTTTTAAGGAATCAAGTAAGTGTTGAGAAAAGGATAAGGAACTCATTTTCTGTATTCTCTTATACTAACCTGCAAGTGTATGCTGTGTCGATCAGTAGTTCTGCTGATTTTACCCTTATGAGCCGTGTTACAACATAACTCTCTACGTATCAATATCTCTAAACAAGTCATGCAAAATGCGTTCCAAAGTACAAGCGTCAGAAGACTTAATCCTAGTTGAGTCCGGTTGTTTTTTTCGCTCGCAAATCTTATTTAACCTTTTCAGCTTGCAGCCACGGAAGAGACACTACACAGAGTATACTCAATGCAGTAACCAAAGGAAAGGGAATTAAATATTTTGAAAATTGACATTCCATAAAATCAACCTACGCTTACGTCCTATACCACCTACTTTGTGCAAAATTGACTAACTTTTTTACGTGAGGAGTAAGTTGTTTCACTGAGGTAACCGGGATTATTTCTGTATTCAGTTGATGACAGGATGAAGAAAGTTACTGAGCATCAGAATAATCCTGCAGCACCGGGGAACAGAGCTATCGAACTTAGAGACGTCGACGATTCCCAGGCAACAGGGCACAGAGCTATCGACCTTGAAGACGTCGACTATTCCCAGGCAACAGGGCACAGAGCTATCGACCTTGAAGACGTCGACTATTCCCAGGCAACAGGGTACAGAGCTATCGACCTTGAAGACGTCGACGATTCCCAGGCAACAGGGCAAAGAGCTATCGACCTTGAAGACGTCGACGATTCCCAGGCAACAGGGCACAGAGCTATCGACCTTGAAGACGTCGACTATTCCCAGGCAACAGGGCACAGAGCTATCGACCTTGAAGACGTCGACGATTCCCAGGCAACAGGGCAAAGAGCTATCGACCTTGAAGACGTCGACGATTCCCAGGCAACAGGGCACAGAGCTATCGACCTTGAAGACGTCGACGATTCCCAGGCAACAGGGCAAAGAGCTATCGACCTTGAAGACGTCGACGATTCCCAGGCAACAGGGCACAGAGCTATCGACCTTGAAGACGTCGACTATTCCCAGGCAACAGGGCACAGAGCTATCGACCTTGAAGACGTCGACGATTCCCAGTCAACAGGGCAAAGAGCTATCGACCTTGAAGACGTCGACTATTCCCAGGCAACAGTGCACAGAGCTATCGACCTTGAAGACGTCGACTATTTCCAGGCAACAGTGCACAGAACTATCGACCTTGAAGACGTTTGTGATTCCCAGCCGAATGGAGGTCCCAATGGGCACAAAGCTGGTGTTTCCATCATTACTCGGACAAAGCGGAGACGCCCAAACGAAGAGGAACGTCTTGATGGCGAGCTTGGAGAGGCTTTCAAACCCAAAAATAAAAAAAGGGGTGGTAAAACTGAGGAAAAATGTGTGAGCAAAAAAAGAGACAGAGATCGAGTGATCACTAATAACTGTTGGCCACACTTTTGTTCAGCGATATCTGTAACTAGTGAAAATTTGTAGAAGAGCTTACTAAAGAATGAAAAATCGCACAAATTAATTTTTGCGACCTCCAGGTAGTTTTATGATGTTTTGTTCTTTAAACCATAACTACTGTTTTGCTTTTACTTAGTACATCCATCGTCCGCTGATAAGCATACGCAAAGCCACAACAATTTCAGATTATACATCAAAAGAAGCAATAATGCAACTACGGAAAACTGAAAATGCTGAAAGTGATGGCTATACAAAGAAGACAAGAATACAATACCTGTAATTATTATAGCATACGAAATGGGGAAAATAATGAGAAAACAAAAATTAATAGTCTGAGATGGTTGATTTCCTTATTGATTAAGTTGTTTGTTGAGTTGCACTAATAGTATTTCCTGATTCAGTGCTTTTACAAAACCCGTGTAAAATAACTGTAGATAAGTAACTACTAGGCCAGTATTAGACGTTCACTGAATTTTTATCTGCCTTTCGAGGCTTTCGGTGACCACCAAACAGATTTTATAACATAACTAAAGAAAAGCGCGCGCTCTGATTGGTTAATTAAACATTTACTATTTGCCCATGGGTGAACGCTGCTGATGATAACACGAAAATTCGGTTTATCAACGGAGTTGATAATGTAAATTGACCACCGTACAGGGATTCGATTAGCTGACGTTTCGAGCGTTAGCCCTTCGTCGGAGCGAATCGAGGAATTGTGGGTTGTGTATGGTTTATATACAGAAAATGGAGCTACGCTATTGGTGGTAACATGGTAACGTGAAAAACAGGAATAAATTAATTGAATGAAAAGCGCTCGTTGATACCGTGGGAATTAAGAGTGCCGATTTGAAAGATCAGTTTTTGCTCGAGATTTTTACGGCTTTCCGTGGTACCTTGATGTAGGGAAAGGCCGGAGATCGACATGTGTTGTTTGGAATGGTTAGGGAGATTAAAATGCCGAGCGACAGGTTTGGATGCGTCTTTGTCATCTTTCTCAACATTACGAAGATGTTCTCGGAATCAGTCACCTAGTCGTCTTCCTGTTTCGCCGATGTAGAACTTTTTGCATAATGTGCAGGTTATGCAATCGATAACATTTTCCGAGGTACACGTGAAGCGATCAGTGATCTTAACAGATCGCTTAGGGCCCGATATTTTGTCAGTGTTTTGAATGAAAGGACAAGTTTTGCATCGCAACCGCGCGCATTTAAAAGTGCCAGGCTGTTCAGTTGTTTTGAATGCGCTTCTAACTAGAAAGTTACCCACATTGAATGGAATGAATGGAATTCTGTCATTCTTTTCCTTTTGTGACGTCTGTAGTGCTGACTGTTGATTCTGCTGGGCGCGGTGATGGCCCGATTGAACCACAGAATCAGGATAGCCACGTTTCTCGAAGAACTGGCACATTTCCTCTTATTTGTTGGAAAAATCAGAGTCTTCACTACATAGACGTCGAAGTCTAAGAAATTGAGAATAGGGAATGGAGTTTTTGACATGAGATGGATGTGAAGATGAATACAACAAATAACTGTGAGAATCGGTGGGTTTGTAGTGCACGCTGGTACATAAACCGTTGCCGCTGATAAAAACTTTGATATCAAGAAAGGCCAGGGAAGTTTCCGAAATTTCCCTGGTATATTTTAGAGCCGGATGAAAGGAATTAACAGCGGTTATAAATTGATTGATTTCCTCCTTGCTAAACGAAATTGCGCCGATGCAGTCGTCAATGTAGCGACCGTAGACTTCAGGTTTAGGACCGTTGTACTGATTGAAGAATTGGCACTCGACGTAACCTACAAAAAGATTGGCGTAGCTAGGTCCCATTTTTGTGCCCATCGCTCACACCATTAATTTGCTTGTAATAGTTGTCAGCGAAAGAAAAACAGTTAAGTGTTAAAACTAGTTCAGCTAGGCGGAGTAGCGTTTCCAAGCTTGGTTCCTTGACGGTGCGTTGACCGTAAAAATACTGCTTGAAGACCACAATTCCTCGATTCGCTCCGACGAAGGGCTAACGTTCGAAACGGCTGCTGATGATAGCTGACGTGTGCGCTAATGTTTATAAACTAATTCGCTTTTCTTTGGGCGAGATTTTACAAAATTTGCATCGTTTCAATCGTCATAGTGTTTACCGAAGTATTAAGCGGTTGCAAATTCTGTGAACGAAGTTTCGTGCTTGTTTTTCTTGGTCATGAAAGACTACATGAACATTTTAGTACAATAAAATGGGACTTTGCTTTCTCTACGATGTTTATGATATGTTATAAAACAAATGGTAAACGTATCAGCGTGCAGTATTGAGTTCTGGACGCACTTGGGAGGTATGCTAAGCACTCAAGAAGCTAGAGTCACTCTCGGCTACGCCACGTGCGACTCTTACGCTTCTCTCTTGCTTAGAAATCCCCCGCGTGCATCAATAATTCAATAGTGCACGCCTATCCGTTAACCATTTGTGAAATTTGAAGGTCGATGGTTATTTAAGCAATATACGACGCGTTTCTATGGTTTATAGGCTGATAAACCACGCGGGATGTTGGAGGAACTTTCAAAGAATTCTTAAATCACTAGCCGCAGGCGAGTGATTTACGAATTCTTCGAGAGTTCTTCCAACATCACAAGTGGTTTGTCAGCCTATAAACCATAGAAACGCGTGGTATATCGCTTTTATATAATAATTCAGAAGACGAGCGAAATTTCCATGAGTTTACTGGCACAATAACCCATAACTGATTGACCAATCAGAGCGCGTGCAACGATTTGGTTATTATATAAATGGTTATAGTTTTCATCTCATGTATCTTTCTTGCAAAAGGTTCAGTTCTCTTTTGAACTAATTAGTCGCAAACCCCCTCAAATATTGCAGACTGCTAATAAGGACAGATCTTATGTTTTGAGTATCGTACTTGCAGTTGTTATGTACTGTTATGATGTTACGATGTAACACAAATAAAGAGCGATTGAATGATTGATTGATTGATTGATTGATTGCATTAATTGATTAACTGATTAACTGACTTTTTAAATTAACTAGTCCATCGCTTTATTGACAACCGGGTGATGTGGATATCTGTTTGTAAGTGCAGACAGTGTGGATCCTCCTGTTCCTACTGTAGACAGTGTAGATAGCTCTTTCCACTGCTGACAGTTTAGATAGCTGTTTCCACTGTAGACAGTGTAGATAATTTGTTCCCACTGTAGACAGTGTACATAGTTGTTCCCACTGTAGACAGTGTAGATAGCTGTTCCTACTGTAGACAGTGTAGATAGTTGTTCCTACTGTAGACAGCGTAGATAGTTGTTCCTACTGTAGACGGTGTAGGTAGTTGTTCCCACTGTAGACAGTGTAGATAGCTGTTCCCACTGTAGACAATGTAGATAGCTGTTCCTACTGTAGACAGTGTAGATAGCTGTTCCTATTGTAGACAGTGTAGATAGTTGTTCCTACTGTAGACAGTGCAGATAGCTGTTCCTACTGTAGACAGTGTAGATAGTTGTTCCTACTGTAGACAGTGTAGATAGTTGTTCATACTGTAGACAATGTAGATAGTTGTTCCTACTGTAGACAGTGTAGATAGCTATTCCTACTGTAGACAGTGTAGATAGCTGTTCCACTGTAGACAGTGTAGATAGTTGTTCCTACTGTAGACAGCGTAGATAGTTGTTCCTACTGTAGACAGTGTAGATAGTTGTTCCTACTGTAGACAATGTAGATAGTTGTTCCTACTGTAGACAAGGTAGATAGTTGTTCCTACTGTAGATAGTGTAGATAGTTGTTCCCACTGTAGACGGTGTAGATAGTTGTTCCCACTGTAGACAGTGTAGATAGCTGTTCCTACTGTAGACAGCGTAGATAGTTGTTCCTACTGTAGACAGTGTAGATAGTTGTTCCTACTGTAGACAAGGTAGATAGTTGTTCCTACTGTAGATAGTGTAGATAGTTGTTCCCACTGTAGACAGTGTAGATAGTTGTTCCTACTGTAGACAGTGCAGATAGCTGTTCCTACTGTAGACAGCGTAGATAGTTGTTCCTACTGTAGACAGTGTAGATAGTTGTTCCTACTGTAGACAGTGTAGATAGTTGTTCCTACTGTAGACAATGAAGATAGCTGTTCCTACTGTAGACAGTGTCGATAGTTGTTCCTACTGTAGACGGTGTAGATAGTTGTTCCCACTGTAGACAGTGTAGATAGCTGTTCCCACTGTAGACAATGTAGATAGCTGTTCCTACTGTAGACAGTGTAGATAGCTGTTCCTACTGTAGACAGTGTAGATAGTTGTTACTACTGTAGACAGTGCAGATAGCTGTTCCTACTGTAGACAGTGTAGATAGTTGTTCATACTGTAGACAATGTAGATAGTTGTTCCTACTGTAGACAGTGTAGATAGCTATTCCTACTGTAGACAGTGTTGATAGCTGTTCCCACTGAAGACAGTGTAGATAGTTGTTCCTACTGTAGACAGCGTAGATAGTTGTTCCTACTGTAGAGAGTGTAGATAGTTGTTCCTACTGTAGACAAGGTAGATAGTTGTTCCTACTGTAGATAGTGTAGATAGTTGTTCCCACTGTAGACAGTGTAGATAGCTGTTCCCACTGTAGACAATGTAGATAGCTGTTCCTACTGTAGACAGTGTAGATACTTGTTCCTACTGTAGACAGTGTAGATAGTTGTTTCCACTGTAGACAATGTAGACAGCTGTTCCTACTGTAGACAGTGTAGATAGCTGTTCCCACTGTAGACAATGTAGATAGCTGTTCCTACTGTAGACAGTGTAGATAGCTGTTCCTACTGTATACAGTGTAGATAGTTGTTCCTACTTTATAAAGTGTAGATAGTTGTTCCTACTGTAGACAGTGTAGATAGTTGTTCCTACTGTAGACAGTGTAGATAGTTGTTCCACTGTAGATTGATAGTCTTGTATATGAGGGAATGTACGGTAACTACTTGGTGTAGGCACCCATATAGTGGTCCGGGACTATACTCTTGTATAACCATGTATACCCCTGTATACTCTTGTATACCCATGTATGCCCTTGTATACCCATGTATACCCATGTATACTCTTGTCTACCCATGTATGCCCCTGTATACTCTTGTATACCCATGTATACCCATGTATACCCCTGTATACACATGTATACTCTTGTATACCCATGTATACCCTTGTATACCCATGTATACCCTTGTATACCCATGTATACCCTTGTATACCCATGAATACCCATGTATACCCATGAATGCTCTTGTATACCCATGTATACTCTTGTATACCCATGTATACTCTTGTATACCCATGAATACCCCTGTATACTCTTGCATACCCATGAATACCCATGTATACCCATGAATGCTCTTGTATACCCATGTATACTCTTGTATACCCATGAATACCCCTGTATACTCTTGCATACCCATGTATACCCTTGTATACCTATGTATACCCCTGTATACCCATGTATACCCCTGTATACTCTTGTATACCCATGTATACCCTTGTATACCCATGTATACCCCTGTATACCCATGTATACTCTTGTATACCCATGTATACCCCTGTATACTCTTGTACATCCATGTATACCCTTGTATACCCATGTATACCCTTGTATACCCTTGTATACCCCTGTATACCCATGTATACTCCTGCATACCCATGTATACCCCTGTATACTCTTGTATACCCATGTATACCCTTGTATACCTATGTATACCAATGTATACCCTTGTATACCCATGAATACCCATGTATACCCATGTACGCTCTTGTATACCCATGTATACCCTTGTATACCCATGAATACCCATGTATACCCATGTATGCTCTTGTATACCCATGTATACTCCTGTATACCCATGTATACCCATGTATACTCTTGTATACCCATGTATACCCTTGTATACCCATGTATACTCCTGTATACCCATGTATACTCTTGTATACCCATGTATACCCCTGTATACCCATGTATACCCTTGTATACCCATGTATACCCCTGTATACCCATGTATACTCTTGTATACCCATGTATACCCCTGTATACTCTTGTATACCCATGTATACCCTTGTATACCCATGTATACTCCTGTATACCCATGTATACTCTTGTATACCCATGTATACCCTTGTATACCCATGTATACCCATGTATACCCTTGTATACCCATGTATACCCCTGTATACCCATGTATACTCTTGTATACCCATGTATACCCCTGTATACTCTTGTATACCCATGTATACCCTTGTATACCCATGTATACTCCTGTATACCCATGTATACTCTTGTATACCCATGTATACCCTTGTATACCCATGTATACCCATGTATACCCTTGTATACCCATGTATACCCCTGTATACCCATGTATACTCTTGTATACCCATGTATACCCCTGTATACTCTTGTATACCCATGTATACCCTTGTATACCCATGTATACTCCTGTATACCCATGTATACTCTTGTATACCCATGTATACCCCTGTATACTCTTGCATACCTATGTATACCCATGTATGCTTTTGTATACCCATGTATACCCTTGTATACCCATAAATACCCATGTATGCCCATGTATGCTCTTGTATACCCATGTATACTCCTGTATACCCATGTATATCCTTGTATACCCATGTATACCCATGTATACCCTTGTATGCCCTTGTATACCCGTGTATACCCTTGTATACCCTTGTATGCTCATGTATACCCATTTATACTCTTGTATACCCATGTATACCCTTGTATACCCATGTATACCAATATATACTCTTGTATACCCATGTATACCCGTGTATACCAATGTATACCCATGTATACCCCTGTATATTTTTGTATACCATGTACACCCATGTATACCCATGTATGCCCCTGTATACTCTTGTAAACCCATGTGTACCCGTGTATACCCATGTATGCCAATGTATACTCTTGTATACCCATGTATACCCGTGTTGCCCCTGTATACTCTTGTATACCCATGTATACCCTTGTATACCCTTGTATACCCATGTGTACCCTTGTATACCCCTATATACCCCTGTATACCCTTGTATACCCATGTATACCACTGTATACTCTTGTATACCCATGTATACCCTTGTATACCCTTGTATACCCATGTATACCCCTGCATACTCTTGTATACCCCTGTATACTCTTGTATACCTGTGTATACCCATGTACACCCATGTATACCCATGTATACCCCTGTATAGCCATGTATAGCCCTGTATACCCCTGTATAGCCTAGTATACCCATGGATACCCTTGTCTACCCATGTATACCCCTGTATACCTCTGCATACTCTTGTATACCCATATATACCTATATACACCCATGTATACCCAGGTAAACCCATGTATACCCATGTATACCCAAGTATACCCATGTATACCCATGTATACCCGTGTATACTCTTGTATACCCATGTATACCCAAGTATACCCATGTATACCCATGTATAGCCGTGTATACTCTTGTGTACCCATGTATACCCCTGTATACTCAACAACAACAACAACAAGTTTATTCATTATTACCATTTTGTACAGGTGTTACCGATTAAAATAACAATAATAAACAGCTAAGTTTAAGGAAATGCAGGTATGATGGAACGGAAGAATTAACTTTGTTTCTTTCGTCTTTTAAATGCTTAAAATGTATACCCAAGTATGCTCTTGTAAACCCATGTTTACCCTCGTATGAATTAAAGTGTAGTTTACACCCAAACAAGTCAGTAAGAAATTCTTCTGCTAAGTGTTTAAGTCCACTTGCTGTGGTAACAGTGTCCACTCTCCTTCAGCTTTCATATACGTGACGTGATGGGGGCTTCGAATGACTTGGTGCACCTGGATCTGGTACTTGCCTTCACGACACTTGCACTTGCGATTCCGAATTTCGATTTTCCCTGGGTTGTTAACGCTCTTACCACTCCGAATGCGACTCCGACTCCGACTCCGACTACGTCGATAGCTGAAATGAACCTTAAACTGATCATGAACACTGCTCTACTACCCCGCAAGTCAACTTGGTCGCTGACAATCGATGTAATGAATCAGTAATATATGGAAGCCAAGATCGATTTCAGTCGATGATCGCAGTATAAAAGAAAAGTGATGCTTTACCAATGAACTCTCCTGTGAATCGATACCAGCTGACAAGTCGTTTCTTTTCTTTTTAAATAAAGACCCCGTGATGATCAATTATTTTAGTCAAGTGAATCCATCAGGGACTCAGCAACAGCATGTTTAGAGTTGACGAATACAAGCTTTGCCGCTACTTTCGAAAAAGATTTGTATGCAATCGGTAACGACGTCTCTTTAACATTTGCAGAACAAGCAACGAAGTTATACAAGTCAGAAACATTTTTGGAGGTTACCTGGAAATTGCACATTGTCAATACTTCAATAATAACCAATAAGGTCACCGTATCCAGTGTTGTCCAAGGACCGGGTGTTAGATCGAATCCTCTTTCAGCCAAAAACGTTGCCCCTTTTGTGCGTTTGTATGGGTCTGGGTTAGGCCTTTTCCTACGCCCACCTTCACAATCAACTTCTATGCTTGAGGGAGATGACCTTCGATTCGGATTTTTGTTTCCACAGCTGAAACATTTACAAAATTCCGAGCAAAACACTCCTTGGCGTAGACATGGACACTTGGACTTTCTTTTCAAGTCTTTACATACAACAAAATGAGGATCTTGTTTTTTTGTTAGGCCACATGAGCATCCCTTCGCCAAACCATCCCATGCCCGCATCTCCATTAGTGGAGAATTTTTGAAGTGGATGCACCGACATTCTCTTGAGCACTTGTTACCTGCTTTGGCACAGGAACACCGAAAACTCTGACAGGAGCTATGAACTTCTTGTCCTTTCTGTTTCAAGAACAAACCACAATTGCATGCCTTCTTCTTTTCATCAGGGGCTTGATTTTAACTAGTGTTGAAATCGTCAATAGCTAGACATGAAAAGAATGAAGAAAAATGAGGATAGTTCAAGCAAAAATAGGGGGACATTTGCAAATGAGAGTGAAAGAATTATTAAATTGTAGTTTAGGACAACCCACTAACAGGACTGATCGGGGCAAACATCTAGATTTTTAAAAGGGATTTACCCGTGTAGACAACTAGTATCAGGGACCGCGCAGGGTTAGGGGCCGGGGCCCCCCTTTTTTGTGGAAAAAATAATAAATTGAGTAAAAGACATATCCAAAAAAAGTACTTTCACGGGATAATTGTGCTTGTCTAAAGATGGCGGACCTCGCAGGAAAACATCCAAATTTATGATTGGTTCCTTGCGATCCTGTCTGATGGAATAAATCAGTTTTAAAACCACTATGTTTACAATTCATACACTTAGTTGTAGTCTTCTGTTGGTGATTAAAAGTGGGTTGACAGACCAACGCCGCCGAGTCCTGCTGTGCGCCCATTGTGTAAAACAAGCATATCTATAAGCGATTTTCCTTTTCTATAAGAAATCAAGGGAGGTTTCTGGAATATATCTCTGAGTAATGGTTGTTTTTGCATTAGATGTCATTTGTCCATTAGTCCAAACATGGTAACGATGTCCATTTGTCCAAACATGGTAACGATGGTTGAAACTGTGTTACGAAGGGTAGAAGCTTCTTGTGTGTTAAAGCTGCTTTGCTCTCCGCATAGTTAACTTCTGAGAGTATCTATTCCATCATTTTCTTAGGGTAACTTCTAGAGATAAGGCGCATTTTAAATTTTTTTTATGTTGTCTGTGAAAGTGTCTCTTGAAGAGTTACTCAAGAAAGGCTCAAAGAAAAGACTCAAGAAAGGTTCAGTAATCTTACAGTACTCAACACTCACAAAGACAGAAAAGAAAAACTTTACCTTGTTGAAGTGGCAAATGAATTTGTTGGTCTTAGCGACAATCGAAAATAAGGAATTTCGGTACATTCAGAGGATCCGATTTCGTGACAGTAAGCGAATAAATGAACCAAAAGTTATGATTACTCTACCTTCGACTACCTTCGTTTACAGATTACGTTAAGTGTGATTACAAAGCTTATTTTGTCACTAAATTCTTTCTCTTAATGTTTGAATTGAGTTGAAAAGTGTAGAAAAGGATATCACAGTTATTGTTTATGTATCTTTTATATTATCTATTTATACACGACCCCACAAGCTGCATAGCTTAAATACTTATCGTGTTTAAATAAAGGTTTTACTTACTTACTTACTTGATTATCTGAGTTAATAAAATATGTTAACTGCTGGACAAAGCTTATGAATTCAACGGAATGATTATAGGCAATGCAGATTGAACGCGTGCTTCGCAGCGTGGATGGCACAAATGTTAGAACCGGTGAACCAGGAATAGAAGTGATCACAATCACTGGAATCTCCAACAGGTTGCTACATCCATAAACACAGAGGTCTCCCAAGAAACCATTGAACCATCCCGATTCCGAAAATCTCTTCAGTTCGTCTTTCACGTTGAAGTTTACGAAAGAACTATACTTCTCGAGATTTTTCTCAATTTCCTGGCAAAACAACAGGCGCAGTTGCAGCGTGTCTCTCTCAGTTGAGTTTCCTAGTCCAACAGATTTCAAATGTCCAGCGAATTCCTCATTACCATCATCATTGTTAAGGATACTTCACAAATTAATGTGATCAAGTAAGCTGAAGCCACTCAAAAGGCACTAAGGCCACAAGGTAGCGGGCATTACCCCTTACCAAAGCAAAGATTGAGCACAAGCATTAGCAGCCATGAACAGCTGTTTCGGCCTTGTTAGGCCTCATCAGCATGGCATAGCTAATGCTCAGGCTCAAGTACCCACATATCAATAAAACAAGCAATGAAAACGTAAAGCTTGTGGGATTGAAGTATCCTTGTCACTCCAGCCACATCCCACAAGCTTTACGTTTTCATTGCTTGTTTTATTGATATGTGGGTACTTGAGCCTGAGCATTAGCTATGCCATGCTGATGAGGCCTAACAAGGCCGAAACAGCTGTTCATGGCTGCTAATGCTTGTGCTCAATCTTAGAGTCCTTTGCCGTCAATGTCGCTGTCTTCGGATGATACACTGCCACGAAAAGCTTGGACCATTCTTTTAACGTCAGAAAATGGAAAGTTTAAAATATCAAATGCTCTTGAGGTGCATTTCTTTTCAATTGAGGTCAGAATATCGGTCAACTGAAGAACTCTGTTTAATGTATAGTTCAGTACCGCGTCGCTTTTTAGATCTTCAACCCTGTCCGCAAAAACACCGCTACTAACTTCCATCGGTGTGGATGGTGACGAGACACTAAAATTATCCTTTGCAATTGCCATTACTGCAGGAACGTTTCATGGCACACAAGTACTCTTAAATTTCTTGGTCCACTCATCATAGGAGATACCCGTTCCTTCGCTTTGTTGAATCTCAATAGGCACTACAGGAATCACTCTAGCATTGGATCGATGTTTCTTATGATCTAGATAAATTTTACAGTTCCATACGTATAACACTGCGGTGAAGACTGCAATAGCAAGTTCAGGAGAGATAGTGGATGCTCCTCCGAGAAGGGATCTTTTAAGTTGCTTGTGTAGTCGCTCATTTTTCTGGGTGCCTACTCCTGGAGGAATTTCTGAACAACAGCCACTACGTATGTGTTTTTTTATATTCTCTATGGCATTCTTACTTTCATCGGACAGACAGTGTTCCCATTTCTTCAAAAAAATTTGCAAATTAGCTTCTATACTTTCCGAATCTGGAGTTTCCATTGTCCTAACTGGTCCCACATCATCATTCGCACGAAAAATGAGTCCAAATTCTGTTGAAAGTTGCTGCGATTGACAAGATCCCTTTGGTACAGTTTTGACAAAACGTTGGCATGTATGAAAAAGATCCAGTTTTACTGGAACAGCAGGGAAAACTCTACCATACGACGGGCGGCTGGAACAGCAGTCATCCACCATGATCATGTGTAGTCGTCGACCTTTCGCATCTAGGCATGTTTTTAAGTCTCTTAAAAGGTCTTCAACTTCCTTAAGAGCTGTATTGCGTGTCAGTCTCCACGCCGCAACTTGACCATGTTCATTTAATGCAATAAACAAATTCTCAAATTGATTTATGAAAGCGTTATCAGAACTCCTTACCACTCCAACGTGCTCAGTACTCACTTTAAATGTGTGGTCGCATGTTAGTATTGAACCTGGTATAGATTCCATTTGTTTCCGGTATTCATGTTCCATATCGTTGAAATATGATAGAAACATGTGCATCAGCTGGTCATTGCTTGGATATGAATATACAATACTGTCATAGAGAGAGTTTGGATCAATACTGTTGTTCTTGTTTCGGATAAAGGCTTGAAAAAGAGTTTATACCTGGCGGAGACATCCCTCCACCACCCAATCTCACTAAAAGACAGAACTTTGATAACATTGTCAACGATCATGGAAAACAATTACTAGATCTTTGTAAAACCTGTGATCTAAGGATTCTAAACGGCCGATCTAAGGGAGCCCCCCTAGGAAAATTCACATTTCACTCTATTAATGGAATAAGTACTGTAGATTATATTATCGTTAGCCATGACCTGTTCACTTCGGTTCAAGGTTTCGCCGTAAAGCAACCAAACATATTTTCAGATCACTCTCAAATTGTCTGCTGGATCAAAACTGGTACAGACCTCTCAAATAATAATAACAGTTTTCAAGAGAAAAACAACGTTAAGCTTCCACAACAGTATGTCTGGGACTAAACGTCTGCAGCAAAATTCAATGCTGCCTTTCGTTCCTACGATATTCTGTCTTTATTACATCTCTTCGAAGGTACAAACTTCGATTTAAGTAGTACAGATGTTGAAAATGCTACCAATCAATTCACAAACATTATGACTGAGGCAGCAAAACGTTCACTCAAATTAAGTAGCCAAAAGAAATCTAAAAGAAAACCAATTACTAAGAAGTGGTTTTATTATGATTGCAAAACTTTAAGATCTTCACTTAAAAAGTTATCTAACAAAAAACACCGCAATCCTCTGGATACCGAACTCAGAAAAGAATATCATGTTCAAAATAAAACCTTTAAAAAACTTATAAAAAAAAAAAAAAACAACAATTTGTTGACTCTAAAATAAATGAGCTGATTAATAACGAAAATAACCGCAAATTTTGGGATACTCTAAAGTCAAAGAACGAAAACAACTTGTCTTATAATAATAACGAAAACCCGACCAATAAACTTTATGATCATTTTAAAACGCTACACTCAGCACCTGATCCTAATAAATTATCGGCATTTCAAATACACATGTTAAACGATAAAAAACGTTTGCAGGACAGCAACCATTTACAATCGGAATTAGACAACCCAATATCCATTGAAGAGATTGATAAAGCAATTAAAAAACTAAAAAACAAGAAGGACCAAGAAGGCCGCTGGACTTGATGGAATACGCAATGAAATGATTAAAACAAGCTCAAGCTTTATAAAATATCCACTTGAGAAACTTTTTAATCTGATTCTACAATCTGGAACATTTCCTACATCATGGAGTAATGGAATAATCACTGCCTTGCATAAATCTGGAAACAAAGATGACCCTTCAAATTATAGAGGTATTTGCATTAGTAGCTGTCTTGGCAAAGTCTTTTGCTCTATTTTAAATACGAGATTATTAAACTTTTCAAACAATCATAAAATACTTCATCGCTCCCAAATTGGCTTTGTGCCCGGACATCGTACGTCTGAGCATATCTTTAGTTTAAGAACGTTAATAGACCAACATGTTACCCACTCCCCCAGAGGTAAACTTTATACTTGTTTTGTTGATTTTAAAAAGGCATTTGACTCAATTTGGCACCAAGGTTTACTATACAAATTGTTGAAATATAACATAGGTGGCTCCTTTTACAAAATAATTTCCAGCATGTATTCAAATTCAATATGTTGTGTGAAAGACAATTATACTCGATCAGAATTTTGCAACTATGATAAAGGTGTGCGACAAGGCTGTATTCTGTCGCCGCTTCTATTTAACCTTTATCTAAACGAACTACCCTTCATTCTAAATAACAATCCTAAAAATTCTATCTTACTACCAGATGGTTCTCACTTAAACTGTCCACTTTATGCTGATGATTTACTTCTAATATCTACCTCGGCAGAAGGTTTGCAACAAAGTCTTGACAGACTATCAAAATATTGTCAGGATTGGCTTCTTAAGATTAATCCAACTAAAACCAAAGTTATTGTATTTCAGAAGAAAAGTAGAAAATCAGCAATAGATAAACACAATTTCATGGTTAGCAATGAAAACATTGAAATCGTCAACAACTATACCTATCTTGGAGTGAAATTTTCTGCCAATGGAAATTTTACAAATCACAAGGAAAACTTAACAGAAAAAACAAAGAGATCCTTTTTTGCCGCTCGTCGTTATCTAGATTTTCTAAAGTTACCAATTCACATCATCAATAAACTGTTCAATACACTATTTTTCCCAATTTTAACGTATTGCTCTGAAGTTTGGGGAATTTATGATAAAAGTGATTAGAGCCGCTGGGATAAAGACTCGATTGAGAAAACGCATATACATTTTTGTAAGATGTGTTTAGGTTTAAACAAACGTTCACCGAATGTTGCATCGAGAAATGAACTTGGTAGATTATCTCTAAATTTACAAATAACAATGAACATTTTCAAATTTTGGATTCACCTTGAAAATCAACCCCCTGACAGCATTGCTAAACTCTGCTTAAACATATCGGATAAAATGGCCGAAGAAAATAAATCAGGTCTAATAAATAAAATAAATCTTTTGAGTACACAACTTAATATTCAAAAACAGTCAGCTAACTTTAAAAACCCTTCTCCTTTCCTATCCAAAGCTGAGAATAATTTGTCAAAACATCTGAAAAACCACCAGCTAAATTTGATAAGAACAAATAAAAAACTAAAATTCTACTCCATCTTTAAAAATGAAACAAGTCACTCTGAATTCCTCAATCATATCCGGAATCCTGAACATAGGCGTGTAGCTTCCAAATTTAGGATAGGAAATCATAATTTAAAAAAAGGAAACTGGAAGATTTACAATCCCCAAAACTCCTGAAGACCTTAGAATCTGTGATAATTGCAACCAAAATTCGGTTGAAAATGAACTGCACATATTATTGCACTGTGATCAATACAATGATTTGAGAAAGACTCTTTTTATTAAAATCAACGACCGAAATATATTATTTACACATTACAATATCCATGATAAAGTCTGTTTTCTTTTTAACAATACTGATTCACATATCAGCAGGCTACCTGCTAATTTCATCTTTCAAGCATTTGAAAGACGAAAGAAACAAAGTTAATTCTTCCGTTCCATCATATCTGCATTTCCTTAAACTTAGCTGTTTATTATTGTTATTTTTATCGGTAACACCTGTACAAAATGGTAATACTGAATAAACTTGTTGTTGTTGTTGTTGTTGTTGTTGTTGTTGGTATACAAGAGTATACAGGGGTATACATGGGTATACAAGAGCATCCATGGGTATCCATGGGTATTCGTGGGTATACAAGGGTATACATGGGTATACAAAAGTATACAGGGGTTTACAAGAGTATACATGGGTATACATGGGTAGACATGGCTGTAATAGAGTATACAAGGGTATACATGGGTATACAAGAGCATACATGGGTATACATGGGTATTCATGGGTATAAAAGGGTATACATGGGTATACAAGAGTATACATGGGTATACAGGGGTATACACGGGTATACGAGAGTATACAGTGGTATACATGGGTGTACAAAGGTATACAGGGGTACACAAGGGTATACAAGAGTATACATGGGTATACATGGGCATACATAGGTATACACAGGTATACATGGGTATACAAGAGTATACATTGGTATACATGGGTATACAAGGGTATACATGGGTATACAAGAGTATACAGGGGTATACATGAGTATACAAGAGTATACATGGGTATACATGGGCATACCAGGGTATACAGGGGTATACATGGGAATACACGGGTATACATGGGTATACAAGAGTATACATTGGTATACATGGGTATACAAGGGTATACATGGGTATACAAGAGTATACAGGGGTATACATGGGTATTCAAGAGTATACATGGGTATACATGGGCATACAAGGGTATACAGGGGTATACATGGGTATACATGGGTGTACATGGGTATACAAGAGTATACAGGGGTATGCATGGGTATACATGGGTATACACGGGTATACATGGGTATACAAGAGTATACATTGGTATACATGGGTATACAAGGGTATACATGGGTATACAAGGGTATACAGGGGTATACAAGGGTATACAGGGGTATACAAGGGTATACATGGGTATACAAGAGTATACATGGGTATACATGGGTATACATGGGTATACATGGGTATACAAGAGTATACAGGGGTATACATGGTACACAAGAGTATACATGGGTATACATGGGCATACAAGGGTATACAGGGGTATACATGGGTATACATGGGTGTACATGGGTATACAAGAGTATACAGGGGTATACAGGGGTATACAAGAGTATACATGGGTATACATGGGCATACAAGGGTATACAGGGGTATACAAGAGTATACAGGGGTATACAAGGGTATACAAGAGTATACAGGGGTATACATGGGTATGCATGAGTATACATGGGTATACATGAGTATACATGGGTATACAAGAGTATGCATGGGTATACAGGAGTATACATGGGTATACAAGAGTATACATGGGTATTCATGGGTATACAAGGGTATACATGAGTATACATGAGCATACATGGGTATACATGGGTATTCATGGGTATACAAGGTTATACATGGGTATACATGGGTATACAAGAGTATACATGGGTATACAAGAGTATACAGGGGTATACATGGGTATACAAGAGTATACATGGGTATACATGGGTATACAAGAGTATACATGGGTATACATGGGCATACAAGGGTATACATGGGTATACATGGGTATACATGTGTGTACATGGGTATACAAGAGTATAAATTTGTATTTATGGGTATACAAGGGTATACATGGGTATACAAGGGTATACATGGGTATACAAGGGTATACATGGGTATACAAGAGTATACAGGGGTATACATGGGTATACAAGAGTATACATGGGCATACAGGGGTATACATGGGTATACAAGGGTATACATGGGTATACAAGAGTATACATGGGTAT
Organism: Pachyseris speciosa; assembly: GCA_016490735.1. NCBI lineage: Eukaryota > Metazoa > Cnidaria > Anthozoa > Scleractinia > Pachyseridae > Pachyseris > Pachyseris speciosa. The sequence goes on from JAEMWC010000264.1 coordinate 172,047, forward strand.
AGAGGGGTATACATGGGCATACAAGGGTATACATGGGTATACAAGAGTATACATTGGTATACAAGAGTATACATGGGTATACATGGGTATTCATGGGTATACAAGAGTATACAAGAGTATACATGGGTATACAGGAGTATACATGGGTATACAGGAGTATACATGGGTATACAAGAGTATACATGGGCATACAAGGGTATACATGGGTATACAAGAGTATACATGGGCATACAAGGGTATACATGGGTATACAAGAGTATACAGGAGTATACATGGGTATACAGGAGTAGACATGGGTATACATGGGTATTTATGGGTATACAAGAGTATAGTCCCGGACCACTATCTGGGTGCCTACACCAAGTACTTACCGAATGTACTACGTACGGATGCATATATGTAATTCTCACATGAAGTATATGCCGACTTTTAACCCACGGGAAGTGATGTAACCTTGCCAAGTCTCTCAACCCGTGTGGAACTGGGAGCGAACTGTGGGTGAGGGGCACCGGCACCACACCTTCCGTCTAGCCCTCCGTCAACCTTTCGTCTGTAAAGTGATAGAAGTGTTCCTGCGTCTTTCAACTACTAGTTTTCCTGCATTTTGGCCGTTATACACCTGAACTGAACATTCACTCGCTTGTTGCTTGAAACTTGAAGTGTTTTGTCGAGGTTATGTTCAGCCAAAAATGTGACGACTGGGCGATAAATCCATCCACTGCTTTGTTGCTTGTGACAGCACTTTGTGGTGCTAATAAGGTACGTTAGCTAAAGCTTTACGCTTTCAAACCTATGCTGGGTCGAGGTTATTGTCAAGTTTGTTTGTTTCTTTTTTTATGGATCATTTTTGTTTAGCTCTGGTATCAAATGCTATGACAGTAATTGTTTAATTTGTCTTCAGTCGTATTCAACCTGAATCATATGCAGAACTTCCTGTTCACTTTTGCCGAAGATCGATCCAGAATGCGCTTATATTATATTACTTTATAGCGTCGTTACAGGGCGTTGCTAATCACGCTTCATTTCAATACGTTTTGTAATGGTAATAGGACTGAGTGGAGTCCTATTCGATCTGTAATCATACGAGTGATAAACAAAATCCGAGGGAGTTTGATTTGTTTCATCGCGAGTATATAATGATTAAGCTTACGTTGCTATTAATCGCCCGGAACGTCTGGGAAACCAGAATAGCGAACAGGGGAAATACCCACGAATATTAATATTAATGAAGCGAATAGTGACGAACAATGGTGAAAAAATAAATGTATTAGGCCCTGAGTTCAAACATCGAACTTTTCATGTGCTCAATTAAGTACATGAAAAGATCAACGTTTGAATCAATTAAGTTTGGGTCGACCCAAGAATTAAGTTCGAGTGCTCTACATGGGAAGTTCGACTGGGGAGCAACTTCGGTTCAAATGTTGAACTTTTCATGTGCCCAATAAAATGCATGAATTAGTATAATTTATTTTTGCATCCCACAATTCCCTTCTTCCTTAAAGCATGCGCAGAAATGCTCATATTTTGTGGATAGAACAGAAATGGCGGCAAGGCAAAAACGTTATACAGTTGTTCCTGAAAGTGATATTTGCTTCTCTTGTTTCGAAACAACCAAATAATCGTGCTTAATGTGTCATAACCCTATCTGTAATCGCTGTTCGGAGTTTGAACCAAACAAGGAGACTCTGGTTAGGATAGCGGAAAGGCAGTTGACTATTGTTTCGCGTGTAAACAAGGAGCAAGTAAATACCTTCACTTCATTGATTTGTTCCCGAAATTTAGCCAGTGAAATTGGGGTGTCTTCTATGTGCTAAAATAGGGAGTTTAAGAAACGAGGACGGGAACGCCAAGGAGAACGTCACAAAACAATAGGTTTAATGAGCAAAAACAATGGCTCTGCACGTGCATTTTACATTTTGGTACATTTCTTTGCTGTCCTCTGCAAAACAACAACGTGAAATGACCAAATTTAGGTAGTGGCGAGAACGTGAGCACATGATTGCACATTTTTCTCTCTAATTTTTCTCTACTTTAACGCTGTTCATAGAAATTTAGTTCCTGGATAGTTTGCAGACATTTTACAAGTTGAACAAATTGGAATAATCGCGAAAGTGCTACAATAACGAGAAGTTATGTTTTGAAATGACATTTTCGTTGCCGTCACCGTCCTCGTTTCTTAAACTCCTTAATGTGAACAACAGCCCTCGGTGTCTAACTTTTTGTGTACATCAACAAAACACTGTTTACAGCTTGAAACTGTAAATGTACAGTCACACACCAAACCATTTGTACATAAAGAATTTTTGTCTAAGTCGTCATAATGATGCAGAAACGAAAAAACTACATTAACATCATGCAGTGGCCATTAGAGCTTTGTGCTCAGATAAATGAAGAATAAATACAACCGAGTTCTGAGCCCAGGTTTTAAAAAGTCTTTTGAGTCATTGTTCATTTCGTAAAGTTGAGAGTACCGTTGACTGGTGAGCTTTATTGATAAGTTCAACAAAATAAGTTCAACGTCTGAATCAACTGTCCGAACTTTATCATTTGGGTTTACCCAAATAGGGTTTGGTACATGAAAAATTCAATGTTTTAACTGGGCCTTACAGTAGTCACAGACTTAAAAAGCAAGATTGAGTTGAAGCCAAAAATATTGATGACTCGCATAGTTGCATTTCTGCGGTATCGAATTCAATTCAACATCTGAATCAGCTGCTGAATTTCTGCCACACATTTGACTGGTCTTGTTGTATTATCCAAAAGAAATGTGGCACCAATTCATACATCAGATTTCTCCCACGATGAATCTGTTATGTAGATTTGCATACATTATGTTAATATTGAAAAAAAGGTAAAAGGTAAAGAAACTTTATTTATACACAGTTAAGATTTAAAGCTACAAGCTTGTGGGGCTGTGTGGGGGAAATGTTGGTTTTTGAGGAGAGGGGAAAACCAGAGTACCCGGAGAAAAACCTCTCGGAGCAGAGTAGAGAACCAATAAACTCAGTCCACTTATGATGCTGAGTCCGCCGCGGGAATCGAACCCGGGACACATTGGTGGAAGGTGAGCGCTCTCACCACTGCGCCAACACTGCTCCCCCTGGGCCAACACTGCTCCCCTTTGAGCATACGTAAATCAAGGCTGACCATCCAAAATGGCATCATGGTGAGTGGCCTACACCTGGGATTTAGACAACGAAGAAGAAAGCTGAATATTTTTATTTTAATTTAACATCCGAGTATTGACCCCAAACAACGTCCAACCAACCTTTACTTCTTGGTGGTCAGTGGCAGGATCAGTTAACTTTTGTTGCATTTTCTTGCGACAAAAGAAACGCAATCAGAAATATATAACCTGCACCATGGCTGGACATATTGTAATACATACTGCTGCATAGTAAGCCTCCTCGCTCTTGGACCTGCGATAATTTTTGCAAAAATAAAAAGCCTTAGAGCATCTTTGTCTGCCATATTGAATACTCTGCCATTATCACATTTACTTCTGACCAACAGACACTGCAGTATCAACTCTGAATTAAGTGCAGCACAAGTGAGATGCACGAATCAACAGTCGCATTTCTGCTGCACTTAATTGAATTGAATTTGACACGACAGAAATACTGTACAACGTATGAGCCATGCCTTAATAATTATACGGCCGTGAGATAAGAATTCATTTCATGGAATGCTGCCACAAGTCAAATGATAGCATTTGGAAAATGCAATGACGGTGGTTACTCTCTCCTCCGCAGAGGCTCAAGGAGGTGAATCTGCTGAGCGAGGTACCCGCAGGCATAAAAAGAAGTGAGGGGCAAGAGGAGGAAGCCTCTGCCAGATACCACACCCAATATGGCCGTCATCCAGGGGAGGCATTTTTTAAAATGTCTATCCAAGTGGGGTGGTGAGCATACTTTTCCCATGTTGGTAAAAATGGCAGGTAGATGCGAATCCCAATTCTTCACTTGCATGATGTCGCTGAATTGCTTACGAAAAGGAACTTTAATGCTTGGAAATTGGGGAAAATTTGTTGTCCTCACAAATAACGTGTTTCAAAAAGGCCTTTTATTTTGTTACGATGGGATGGATCATCATTTTAGGATCCACTGCATAGATGAGCTGAGTGCCATGTGCAGTGCAGTGAAAGCAGGGGAAGGATTAACTAAGGAAACTTCTAGCAGCTGAAATGATTTTGGTCTCTCTGGAAAGCTACACACTTCTACATAATTATTGTATTTCTGAAGGACCGTTCACAAAAACACCTAAATAAGATCAGGATCTCTTTCATGTTAGTCATTAGAATTAGGTGACAATCTTCCCGCTAACCATCCCGTACATGAATTACTACAGCCGTGAGGTTTCCAAAACTTTTTAATGCTGGTTGATGCAATGTCTTAATAATACTTTTACATGAATTTGAAGCTTAAGACATGACCTATTTGAAAACTAGAGTGAATTTATGTAAAGATGAAATAAAACACAGCGAAAGCAGGTAACAATTTTGCTCCCTTGTTTTGAAATCTTCGCCGGTCATCAGACTAAAAATTCATAACTCGATCGAGTTAGATTTATCGTTATGAAATCATTCTGGTCTCCTTGGAAACCTATAGACTTCTAGTTTTTTTTATTTCTAAACGACCATTACCCAAAACGTTTGACAAAGACGAGAATCTTTTTCCCAGTCAGTGCTAAAATAATGTGACAAATTCCCTGGAAAGAGACATCACAGAGGTATCAATCTGGGACAACAAAAACAACAACAGCTTGGTTATTTTAAATATAGTACTTCTTCAATAAACTCCTTTTTCATTTGGTGAGGACAATTTGAAGGGAAAATGGCACATTTTTTAAAGCAAAGAGTCACCTTTCAAAAATTGTAGGTACCTAATAAGCTCAGAATCATTTTTAATTCATGTTGAGGTACCAAAGACAGAAAAAAATTGACATAAACAACTTAAGAGTTTGTTTGGTAGTTTTGACTTTGTTACGGCTCTTAATTAGGGTCACATGTCTCATTTTTATTTTCTTGTCACCAATGTCAAGTTTTCTTCTGGGACATATCTTGTTCAGTATCATTTCAAAGGTGATTTGCAGTCTCTCGTAGCTCATCTTGTCAATATCTGTCTCCCAGGGGTTTATCTTCTCTTTGCACTTGTCTGGAATAAAGTATGTTTTGCCCCAAACTCTGTTGCTTTAGTTCATTGTGTGGACTAAATCAGTATGACACTTTATTTCGATAGGGTTCATAATTACAGTACTGAAAATGTTACTGTATTCTCCCCTATGGCCCTATGAAAGTTACAACATGACTTAATTATTAATAAAAAGTAAAATGTTACTACATTGTAATTAGGTAACAATGTTGCTTAAAATTTGTTCATCTGTATGATTTTTGTGGCTTACTGCCTCCTCAGGGAGACCTGCTTTTGAGAAGATTTGCTGTTATTTATTGATGTTGCCTGTTGTCCTGTGAAGCACTTGCTGTTAATTGAAGTGACTATCATGTCTGTTGTTCAAGGCCTGCTTTTGAGAAGATTTGCTGTAATTTATTGATGTTGTCTGTTGTTCAAGTGCTGCTTTTATCATCTTTTTCGATGACAAGAAAACAGACAACATCATAGCATTATTTTATTCTTTGACGGAATGGTCCGCAGACTGCACTTTGACATTGACTGTATTTGATTTCATATCATTTAACTCCACTAAATTGCTCTGGTTTTCATTTACTTGTAACTCACAAGAGACTGACTGAAGTGTTATTTTCATTTCAAACTGTGCTATGGTCTTGAGTTAGGTTATCATTGTTATGTTCATTTCTACATCTTTGTACTTTTCAATAAATGTGTTTGTTTCTCCCAAACAATTATGTGACATATTCCTCAAGACATTCACCAGCAACACAAAGTTAATGAAGATGGCAAATAAATAATAATAATAATAATAATAATAATAATAAACGATTTATTAGTAGTACTTCCACAAGGTGGCTCTTCGCCTACTAATTACAAATCTCAAATCAAATCAAATTAAATCAAATGTTGGTTTTTGAGGAGAGGGGAAAACCGGAGTACCCGGAGAAAAACCTCTCGGAGCAGAGTAGAGAACCAACAAACTCAGCCCACATATGACAGCGAGTCCGGGAATCGAACCCGGGACACATTGGTGGAAGGCGAGTGCTCTCACCACTGCGCCAACCCTGCTCCCCGATAACTCAGAAATCAAATTGGTGCTTTAATCCTCCATTATTCAGAAACCACCAAATCTCAACTAGCACACTTATGACAATTGATGGCAAAATATCTATAAACTTAAAACTTGGGTGTATTTTGCAATCTCAAAGTATGCATGCTTACACCAGTACCTTCTCTGCCCATTGCATACAAGGCTCTTCAAATGCATATAGGCCTGCACTTTCTAACCCGGCTGTGGTTGCTACTAGTCTCTACTTCTTTTCCTATTACTAAGATGCAAGTTAAGTCCAGTTCACCAATAATTTAGGATTAACTGAGTGGCTCTTCATTTAGTCATTAGAATTTGAGTATGGTATTTTACTACATTCTTCTAAGTAATAACAGCAGTATTAGCCACATGCAGTCCCAGAATTCTTATTTTTTTCTATGCATTCATGATTGAATGACTTGCATGAACTGTAAATATTCTCAGTGTTTTAGGCCTCAGTGCTTCAAATAACAGCAGGATCAAACCTTTGGAATTAATCTTCTTGATCACCAAAGTCCTGACTTCTTTTTTTTTTTTTTTTTTTGCTTTCTTTGCTTTTCAGATGTTTGACAATGGGGGTAGTCTTATGGAAAATTTGACATAAGATAATTATCTTCAAAGAGCATTGAAAGACATCCTAGCTTTCAATCTTTCTCACACTCCTCTCACAGATTTGAAGGTGGCATCAAATAAGTGTAAGGGAGACGAACTTGGATTTCATATCTACTTGTCTATAAATAGTTTATTTCTCAGTTATAGTAAGAAATCTATGTTATGCTTCCAAAAATTAGTCAAGAAAAATCTCTGATAGCTTTGATTTCAAATTTGTCATAAACACATTGAATACAATATTTATATTGTTTCAAGGTCCTCCAATAAAGATCATCAATTTGATTTGATTTATTTAGAGTTGATTTGATTTAGTCTCCCCAATTAGTAGAGCATCTGTGCTTGGCTAAATACATTTGAGACTTAAATAAAGTGATTATTATTATTATTATTATTATTATTATTATTATTATTATTAACAAATTCTCCAGTAGCATTTCTTTTTTTCACAAAAGCATTCTTCTTTCTTATCACTTTTTTATGACCATGCACAGAACTTACTGAAGTACATTACACAGTGAATAATAAAGGACATTTTCAAATGAATCTGGAATTGTTCTAAAATATCCCTGACCTTCTTGAATTATCAAAAACTGCACCCTAACTAGGAAACACTACCATGAATCATGGCAAGTAATAAGTGTCATGAAGACTGTGCTTTAAGAAAAATGTTTGGGAACCCACAGCTCTGAAACTTGAATTGAAATTCAAATGCAAGGTGCCCAGCATTGAAATTTGTGCAAAACTAAGATTTCCTTGACACACGAAGACAAAAGTAAGTCACCAGGGGCCACCAGGTCCTGCTAGAGCAAAGCTCTGATTGCAAACTGACACTACACATGAAATTTAATGTATAATGGACCTTATTAATAGGAAATTGATTCAGTGATCACAGAACATTCTTGTATCAAAATTTGGTAATGTCATTCAGCTTGAATTGTACTAACAATATCCCCAACCGTACCCGCTTTATCCCCTTTAACCATACGTTTTAAGATCTTGCATTTGTATTAACTAATACTAACTTAATTCATCCTTTTATTTTGGGTCAGAGTTCAGTACCATGACAGAAGAGGCAGGAAGTAGCACATCTGGTGACCATTCAGAGGATCTCACTGGTGCCCCGCCTCCTCTTAGCATTAAACTGCCTCAGTTGAGTGATCTCCCAAGAAAAGGCAAACCTTGGAGAGAAGTCCATCTCCCAGTAGACATTCTGTTGTTGACTGTGGAGGAGTGTGAGTTTTTGGCATGTTATGCATACATGACAAACTCCTTTAAAAGTTATCGCAGAGAGCTTGGTTATGTCTACTTTGGAAACATGGGTGATGGAGATGAACCCTTGAAAATTGCACTGGTTCAATGTCTGGAAGGCTCTTCCGATCCAGGCTGCTCGCAAACTGTCATTACAAATGCGGTAATGCATCTTCAACCCAAGGCAGTTTATTCTGTTGGCTGCTGCATTGGTCTGAATAATGAAAACACACAGTTGGGTGATGTAGTGATATCCATGAAGCTTACAACTGAAACCTTCAAAATCCCAGTGGGCAGTGATATTGCTATGATTGTGAAACATGCACATCATGGATGGAAGCCTCCATTAGAAAGTACAGATGCTCGAAAAGTAAATGTATACTGCAATGGTGATATTCTGAGTGGCATGGACCAGGACACTGCTAAACAACATAGTGAGCTGAACTCACAAGCAATTGCAGTTGAAAGGGAAGGGAAAGGTGAGATTTGACATCTTTTTCTGGTACATGTAGTCAGCAGATTGGGAATTTGACTTAATTGTATACCATTCATAACCAACAAGGCAAAACAGCATTAAAAGTGGGACAAGACACCAAATGCTTTTTTCATGACTGTTTGATCCTTTACTGAGATTTCCATTATTTTACTGGTGTCATCATTACTTAAAAGAGGTACATTTTGTAGTGTTTCTGTACCCACTCATTATTTGCGGCAGAACCTTTTTTTAGCCTTTTGTGTGTCTTGATGCTTTTTGAATTTTGTTTTTCTGTTACCGTTTCTGTCCCAACCTAATCTAATGTCGTTTGTTAAGAATTAAATTCATTTTCAAAGTGTCAGCACTCTCGGTGAGCACTATAACTCTTAGGGCCAACTTTGCCAGTAAATACGTTAAAATAAAACAAAAAAAACCTATCAAGAACGGAGGTCAAAAAAGAAAACCTTGTGTGGCATATTCTTAATGGTGCTGAACATTAAGCATACAGTCGTGTATGTGCAGGAACTGATAATATCTCACCTTGCAGATACAACTGATTTGATTTGTATAGCCGAATTGCTTCCATGCAAAGACACATGGGAGGCAACTCAATCAGGGGAAAAGGATGAAAACATTTTCTGTGTTTAAAATTGGTTGGCATCAGAAGAGAATGCACAACCTCTCAATCCAAAAGAATAATAATATTGTCCATTGATCAATGATCATCTTGTCCCTCAGTTACCTAGCTAAACCATGCCTTAGTTTAGGGTACTTAAAACTTTCCCTTTAATAAAGTATGTGTTCTACTGTTTTGGTTGTGGAAAATTACACCATAAACAGCCTCATATAAGCCCCCCTCCCCCAACTTATAAGCCCCTCCAGTTATAGGCCCATCTAGTAACTTGTAAAGAAAATATACATCCGATGAAAAGTTCCCCTCCCCTGATATAAGCCCCCCTCTACAGAGTTACAGGAATACAATGCAGAATAAACAATAAGTCGGACAACAATACAAAGAGAAAATGTAAATATATGCATACAAAATGAAAGAAATTGTCACTGAAACCATGTGTGTTATAACTGAGTTTAGATAAATTGAATTTAGCATTTATAGAGTTTCCATTGTAAAGAAAAGGCTGCCTCCAACTCCTAAAAATTAGGGTTTTTTTTTTCTAACATTTTACAAGAATAATAATACTTTGGGGTTTGCACAATTAAAATGTCAAATTTCCGGATAAGATTTGTGGTGTATTTGGGGGAAAGTTATTGCTTTTAAACAGCAGCTGTAGCTTGGATGGGTTAAAATTAACTTTTTCTTCATTATTGAACCTTGCCAGGGTTTCTTGGAAGAGGTCTTGTTTTTAGAGCACTTTCTAGCAACTCTGTACTACTTTAAACAGAAAATTTTAAAAATTATTGCAAAACAATTTGTTTATTACTTTTTTTAATTATCAACTCTTTACATAACTAAAACATTGTTGTAAAATGCCATTAAAGTAACTTTTCAATGCTTTACTGTACTATTGTTGTACAACACTGAGTTAACAGGCTTCAACTTAACGCATACAATCAACTTAAGGAAACTGAGGCTTTGTTTGTGTACCGTACATATTTGCTATTATTATGACTTTGAACAGCACTGCTATAGCTTGTTTTGAAGCACTTTTTCTATTCTGACTATAATCCCCCTCACATATAAACCCCTTCATTTATAAGCCATCCTAAAACCCTTATGAAGATGTATAAGCTAGGGCTTATAAGTGGCAGTTTACAGTAAGTTTGTTGTTGTTTGTTCTTTTTTCTCGCTGTTAGGCATTTTTGTCGCAGCCCATGACCTGAATTTTATGGAATGGGTGATTGTTAAAGGTATTTCTGATTTTGCTGATGACAGCAGAACTCCAAGTGCATCATGGAAGCCTTTTGCCTGTGTGATGGCAGCCTCTGTTGTGTTTAATATGCTGAGCAATCCTGTTGTTTTTGAAAACTGGCCTCACTACCAAGGTATGTCACAGGCATTGCTGTAAGAAATTATCTCATACCAGTTCTGTCTAATGGGAGCAGAGGAAATTTAGGATTTGATCAATCAATAATAGATCAAGGCAATATTATTATTATTATTATTATTATTATTATTATTATTATTATTATTATTATTATCATTATTATTGTTATGTTGTAAACGATGGTTGCCAAAGCGAAGTGTTTGGTGACTGTTGTCACATATCAGAAAATTAGATTACTCCAATACTCCACTTAACAAGAAATATGAGTATTAGATCAAAGGTTCACATAGCGTCAAACCCCCACATATGGCCACCTTCTGTAAGCAGACATTTCCCATAAAGAAGACACCAACACACCATGCTCCTGGTGAGTTCTCCACTAAAACTCTACAGTAAGATCCTCCTGTAATTGCACACCATGCTCAGTTCAGAGGGTGGGTGTTTGATTGGATATGGTAGAAAAGAACATTATACCTACAGTATAATGCACTTATCAATTGAAACCCCGACCGACCCCCAGCCTGGGCAAGGTGGGGATTTGACTTGACATCATCACAAACCTTCACAAATCCCAACTCTTCTGGGGCATATTGACTGGTAAAACCCCCACCCAGGTGGGGAAACCTTTGTTATTCCCGACTGACTTTATTCACATTTTGTTTGAATTTTCGACTTCTTTAATGACAAATTTAGCTAAAGCAAAAGCCAAATATGATAACAGACCAAGATATAGATATGACAGGGCCTGTGCAGTAAGTTTGCAACTGGGAGGGCTCACTTCAAACGAGTTAGCGTGATCAAGCCAACTAGGGAGGTCCAGGGACATGCTCCCCAGGAAAATTTTCAATTATGGTCATCTGAAATGGCTAGAAATGCATTTAAAACTTACATGGTGTGGTGAAACTTATATACTTTTGCAACAAAAAGCTGTGTTTTAAGACAAAAATTTAATTTTAATTCGCTTAACTAATCGTAACTGGCAATTAGTAACGTATCCACAAAGCTCAAGTCAACATACGAATGCCCTTGAGACATTGTACTGTTGAAAAGTGGGGGGGTGGGGGGGGAGGGGGGGGGGCTAAACCCAGCCCCTCCCCCTGGGTGGTACCTGTATGATATATCAAGTATATCGGTATGCATCAGGGAGCCAAATTACAGGATGGGCAGAACCACTGCCCAACCAAGTCCAATAGGGACCGAGTAACTGGCAATATTAACAAAATGAACTAGACAGCCATGGCACAGCACCTTTAGTAGAGGAGCGTGTATCTGCATTGTGTGAAAAGTTTTGAATAACAGTAACCAGGGTTCGCATGCACCTTGAAAGTCCTTGAAAGTCCTTGAATTTGAAAATCAAAATTCAAGGCCTTGAAAGTCAGTGAAAAGTACATTGGGTCCTTGAAAAACCTTGAAATTTGCTGTTTGACTGTTTCCACCTACTTGAAAAACTAGAAAAGACTTAGACTTGAACAAATCTGGCAGTTATCCCTTAAACCCAATCATCCAGTATCACATTCTAATGGCATTTTTTACTGGAAGGAGTGCTTGAAAAATTGGAATCGTGCCCCGGAATGTCCTTGAAAAGTACTTGTCTGAATTTTTAGTCCAAAAAAATAACATTTTCCAGTCAACCATGAAAGCTCAAGGGTAAATTACAAAGGATTAATCTAAATGATGAAATAAAAGGAAAAATAAGTCGTAAACTTAGGGCCTGTTTACATGGAGGGAGGGTGCCCCAGTTAACTGAGTTTCCCAGCTAACCGAGCTACTCTGGGAGGGCCAACTTTTCATATATTTCTTTAGAAAACGCATTGAAGCGTTTACATGCTAGACAGGGTAGCCCACCTTCCCAGGGCACCCTGTCTACTTGCCCGGGCCACCCTTCTAGGCGGGCTTGCTTTTTGCCATGTAAACAGTTCACGCCAGGTTATCCCGGCTAGCCGAGGTGATAAGACCGTGAAAGCAGCGATAAATTTTAGGTCAACTTTTAAAGTTAATTGCCCCTGGTGTCACAATGACCAATTACCAGAGTGCAAAATAAAGACCCTACACACTAAAAAGTGGCTGCTAACGGAATGAGCGATCAACAAATTGAACTTACTGTTAAAAAAGATTCCTTCGTCCACCATCTTGTTTGCTGTTCTCACAGCCGATCTAAAAATAGCCCACTGACTGTCCCGCCTAGGTGAGTTGCATGTAAAGGCAGGCTATGTTTTAACCCTCCTAGCCAGGTAACTTGGTTAGCCGGGGCACCCTCCCTCCATGTAAACAGGCCCTTAAGCTTACCTTTCAAAGCCAGATATCGAAATTATAAAACTGCAAAGCACAGCTGAGCAATCCATCAAAATACCAGTGAGCACGTGAAGAAATTACTGTGAGGAAACTAGGTGCGAGTCAAATCCCCACCTCGCTCCCTGACATCGATGAATATCTAAAGCAAATACTGAGAAACCCCCCACCCCCACGGGCAAACCATGCCTTCAAATACCATAACAATCCCCTACATTCCCCCACCTTGGCCCAGGGTGGGGGGTGGGGTGTTGAGGTTTCAATTGATAAGTGCATAAGAGAAAGGTCATAATCGGCATCAACAGTTTTGTTGACTAGCAGTGGGAAATCCCTCTGCTAACAGGGGACACCTAACTATCTACAAAGCAATGTACTTAATATTGAAAAACTATGCCTTAATTACAATTATAACAGAGTGTATAAAATTACAATGAAACTATAAACCGTACATGTGTGAAAAAGAGAGACCAATACACATGTATACTTGACCAATGAAGTAGATCATCTTGTTTAATGTTTGTTTTTAATTTGTTGTTGTTGTTCTGTGGATCTAAAAGGAATGTTGGATATGGTAGAAAAGGACATTGCACCTACAGTGTTAGAGTTAAGGTTTTCCTTAAAATGATTAGAGAGACCAATACACATGTAAACTTGACCAATGAAGTAGATCGTCTTGTTTATTTTTTGTCTTTTTTGTTTGTTTTTGTTGTTGTTGTTATTGTGTTCCTGTGGATCTAAAAGGAATGTTTCTTTGTTTCCCAATTAGTTAGGTAACATTTTTTGTTAATTTTCCCACAGGCACAACATCCGACCAGGAGCAATCAGCCAGTGGCCAGAAACGAAAGTTACCTTGTTCGGATCCACAGGACACTAAAAGGAGAAGGCTCTCAGGTAATGTTTGTTTCTAAATGCAATACAAGAATTTGGATAAGTATGCAACTGAAGGTTTAGTATAGGATCTGTGAAATAAATTTGAATGGTGAATATTTTAGTTCTCAGGCTCCAGGTACACTGTGAGAATCTGAGGACAATAACAAAATAATTGTGTGACTGGTTAAATAAGTTCTATAGCGCTGGATTAAGGGTAGCCTGTGTCGCAGACGTAATCTAATTCCGGTTAGTAATGTCTGCGAAGCATCACCCAATTCCTTGTTCTGTGAGTTGTTATGTGTACCAGATTTTGATTACGCACTGTGATTGGCCCGTCAACAAATTAAAAGGCTTTTGTTGACGGGCCAATCATAGCACATACTCAAATTCTGGTACACAGAACAAGGAATTCAGCGCTGCTTTGCAGATGTTACTAACTGGGTCTAGATTACGTCTGCAACACCGGCCCGGTTATGTAGGTTAAAGGTGTATGAAGTGTTGTTTCTTTGTTAATTTGATTGTGGTAGCAGCATCTCTTAGAAAATCCAACCTGGAAGTATTGACAGTGGTGTTGCTCAAGTTACCGTAAAGATTATAAGAATGATTTCAGTTGCTGGTACTAAGTAGCATAGATCACAGGGTTGCTCTTTTATTATTCCCTCTCATATTCCTATGTGATCATGAGCTAGCATTGTGAATTGAACAAAACTGGTCCAGTGATTGAATTTTCTGTTGTTTTGTTCATTACGACCATTACGTTCTCGAAGTAAATGTTAATGGGGTATATATTCTTGGACCCCCAAAATCATCAATGTTAACACCTGGTCAGAATTTAAAAACTTTCCCAACTCTCTTTATTAGTTAACTTCACCTGCCAGCTTGTTCACAACTTTCTCGTCACCGCAGAGACTGTTAAAAGCTAATTAGAATCGTTCCTGTTATTCCATCCCTTCCCCAATGATTTAGCAACAACTTGTAGTGCGAATGTTTCAATTTCTTTTTTTGAAGCAAACTATTCAAGTTGTGCATTGTACGTCAAATCACAAAATTCTCCGAAAAAGATAGCGAGCTTGAGGTCCATGCACCCAATTATCTTTTTATCGCCATCATCATCGTCGTTGGTCTTTTCCTTTCAGGTGACAACATTTGGTCATTGATTTTAAAGGAGCATTGTCACGCTATTGTACCATCACTTTAAAAAGCTTAAAACTGCCAATGCATCAGTGGAAACCTTAAAAGAATGGTCTAGTTTTGCTGCCAAAGACTATAGTACTGAATTGACGCTATAAACTCTGGTATTCCATCAAAAATGACAAAGATGGAAATGGATTGAAATTTGAAAAAACTGAAATGTCAAGCTATGCATTGAAAAACCATCAAAAAATTTATGATGGTTAGCTCTTCCTGTTAAATTTTCATTGGAATTCATTTTGCTGATTCTGTAGGAGCATTCTTTGCATGATAACAGGTAAAAGGCAGGGTGGGAGTTAAAACCCCGACCCTGTTCAGGACAAAAAATGCCTTCCTTGTGTAGGACAACGCCACTATTTTAAAAACAATAGCGCTAATATCTAGTCCTGAAAATGACCTAATGTTGACTAGTTTCCGACCTACTAAATAAATACAGATGAACGTCTTCTTTGCTAAATACTCGACGACTGTCTCGCAGCCATACCCTGTCTAGGACGGGTCCAGACCCTGATTAGGACAGACCCGATTGAAAGTATATAGCTTGTTGAGGGTAGAGGGTCCAAATTGTACCCTGTCCAGTGGCACGTCCCTGTATAGGCCATGTAGGGAAGTAGCCCCCCCTTCCCCCCCCCCCCCCCCTCCCCCGAGCCATACGCACATAGGCATACTTCAGTCTTTTTCAAAGTCTTTGATGTACCACAGCTGAATGAATCGATGCCAGTTTCTGTTTTTATTGTTGTTACAGGAGACTTTTGTCTCGAGGAGTGCCAAGGACAACTACGTTCATTTTATGACTCCAGAAGTAAAGTCAAAATCATTCCTTGGGACCCAAGCTCTGCCGTTCCTATTGATGAGATTTACACCGAGTTATCTTGGCTTGCAGATGACAGGAAACCCAGTGGAGTGACACAAGAGAAACTCGAAGACTATACAGATATCTTCAGAAATCGAAAGCATTGTGCAGAACCGAAACGAATTTTGGTGTACGGCCGGCCGGGTATCGGCAAGACAGTTTTTACCCAGAAAACTGCCTTTGACTGGTCGCAGCAGAGAAATCAAATGTTATCAAAGTTTGATCTTGTACTTCTGGTTAAGTTGCGTGATGTCTGTGACTTCCAAGATGTCCCGTCTATTTTGAAGGCTTCAGAGGTGTTGGCTAGTGATGGCAAAATTTCCGTTGACGACCTGTATGCTTACATTCATCAACATCAAGAGAAAGTCTTGCTCATTTTGGATGGCTATGATGAGTACAGCGCAGGAAAACAATCTCCCATTCGTGACATCTGGGAAAGGAAGCTGCTGAGAGATTGTTGTGTTATCGTCACTACACGGCAAATGAAAACTGACGAGTTGAGAAGCCCTAGTGATGGTCAGTTTGAAATCAATGGGTTTGATAGTGAAGATCAAATCAAGAGGTTTGCAAAGAAATTTCTGAACGATGAAAACAATGTTGAAGAGTTTTGGAAGTACTTGGAGAAGCAAAACCTTAAGGACATAGCAAAAATATCGCTTTTGCTCCTGATGCTTTGTTTGGTTTGGAAGGAAAACAATTCTACAGAACTACCATCTTCACGGGCCAGCATTTACACTCAGTTTATTCAAACCTTTTTGAATCACGTGTCTTCAAAAGATTCTGATGCTGAGGTGTCAAGAGAAATAGGTGACCACGCTGAGGAACTTAGTAGGTTGGGTAAACTTGCTCTCGATGCCCTTTTGCGGAGGAGTCTTCATTTGCCTTTACGTGAAGTTCCTGGTGACCTCCTTACTGAGAAGTTAATTGAAGTTGGATTATTTCAAGTTTCCAATCTGTCTAGTGTGAATCCTGATAAAGGCGTGTTTTTCATCCACAAATCGGTGCAAGAGTTTCTTGCAGCATGGTATCTTAGAGATGAGCTGTTATCAAGAAAAAGTGAAAATCCAACCCCTCTGCTCAAATTTGACTCAATTGACAAGCTTTTCAAGATGAGAGAGGTTCTGCAATTTGCTTCTGAGCTGTCCGGAGAGGCTGCGTGGGAGATTGTAAGTCACCTGGGATCCGTGGCAAAGAAGGAAAGTGTTACAGAATACCACTTCTTGAATACACCTTCTGTTTTCGATTTCACGGCAGCACAACTCGGGTTTCATGAGCTCATTCTAGATGCCTTTTTTCGCTGCTCACCCGAGGTGAGAAGAGAACGCGTCTCTGTATTTCTCTCTTATGTTGGATGTTGTTTGCTTATCAATCCTGGTCAATTGCAAAGCTTTGCTGAGGAACACTTGTTGAAATCCACCACACTCCCAAACTATATATTCGTGTCTTCATACAGGCATTGGATGGGATCTCTTAATAGGAGTGTCTATTCAGAGCAATGCTTCCGTCACTTGATTACAGTGCTGGAAGATGTAGATGCAGTTGTTGTTGGCTGTTCCGGGGGAAAGAGAGCGTCAGATTTTTTGAAGAAGTATGAGGTTGGTTCTGCTGCCGATTACTTGTTATTTAAGAGAGAAGAGCATGTGTACCTTCATATTACTGGCATTTTTTGTTCTGAGGAGTTAGACCCGCCATTTCCCATTGAAATGCTGAGGGAGCTTGTGGCCTCACCTCAGCCTACTCAGCAAGAGGAACCTGATTCTAATCAGTCGGGGCAACAAGACTACAGCAACGCTTTGTGTTTGACTGAGAACATTGCGCGTAACTCCAGTCCAGCTCGGCATTGCCTTTCACTGGTGAAGAGAATTTTTGTTTGTTTTTTCGATTGGTCGGAAGTGGAAACGCTTACTGAGATCTTCCCTTTTGTCACTTGCCCAGACAGGATATTACTTAAAGGTGATACACCTGAAATAATTGGTGGCAAGTTAACAAAGAGTTTAGTGTCCAGTATCCCCTTCACAGACAATCTTCATTTCTTGGATCTTACGGCTGTAAATTTGACAGCTGAGTCTGTCACTATTATTGCCACATCTCTACACCAGGCTCCTAACTTGCGAGAGCTCATGTTGGAAGATAACCCTCTTGGTGAAGGAGTAAGTGTTCTAACTCAACACCTCAGCTGTGTTCCTAATCTAAATGAGCTGTACCTCGAGAACGTCAAGATGACAAAGAAACAAGTAAATGATCTGACCACTGCTGTACGTCAAAGTAACATCACCAGGCTGATATCCGATTATCACGTGAGTTTTCTTGTTTTTATGGTAATTCCTTTCTTCTTATTCTTTATTTGTTGTATAAATAAGACCTGGCTCGTTCAAGAACAGCGAAACGAAACGGCGAAGTAGTTGCAATAGTATCTAAGAGCGATGCTAAAATTAGGCTTGATCACAGGTCACGTGATTCAACAGAGTTTTCTTTTTTTTCTTTTTTTTACATTTCTGTTTCTTTGTGACAGTCCTCCTAATTACAGGCAGCTACTAACAATTATACATACAAACAATTATACATAAAAACAGTTTTTCCTAATTAAAAAAACCTATTTTATTCATGTATTTTCCTAAAAAAAAATATCGGATTGTAGCAGCTTTGCATGGGTTTCCTTTTAGACACAGTGAGTGAGGGGGCTGCATCCTCAGGGAGGGGGGGGGGGGGAGAGTTTTCTTCAGTAGCGAGTTTAATTTGAACTTTTCAACCAAATTCAACAACACCAAAGAAACATACGTGATTAACAAATGTAATGCTTGTAGTTAAAGGGAAGCTCATTTCTTGTTTTGTTGACTTTCTTTGTTTCTATAAATAAATCTTTCCTCTACTGTCTACAAATTGCACGTTGTTTAAAACTGTTTTGTGATTTGTAGTAGTACATGAAAGGAACCTCACTTCCCTAGCATGTCATTTTTGACACTCCGCAGGAAGAGTTTATTCCAAACCTGAGAAAAACATCCTCAATAGATCAATCGAATTCAGAAAATACTGGACGTTTCCTTTCCAAAACTGGAAGTTTTGGCGGTTGGCAGTTCGCATGTAATTTTGTGAAACGCTCGAAAACATGGCTCGGGTGATAATGACCCGGTGTAGCCTGTAAACACGTCAGTGCGTTTTGTAAAGAAATGTGAGCTAACTTAGCCCGCCCAGGGTAGCTCGGTAGGCGGGTGACCTGGGGTACCAGAGTAACCCGGTCTCTATTAACACATAAAAAGGACTAACACAGTTCTGTGGATTGTGGCAGGATGAGAAAGGAAACCCACTACCTGAGAATGAGTGGCCATCAGAGGACGATTCAGGGGACGAGTCAGAGGACGAGTCAGGGGACGGGTCAGAGGACGAGTCAAGGGACGAGTCAGGGGACGAGTCAGGGGACGACAGGCGACTCGAGGTTTGTGCCCTCGCTATTCGCGATTCTTTTCTTGTAGATTTTTTTTCCCGATTCTGGCATCACACCAGATAACCGTCTTTTGAAAAGCTAAGCCAGCCTACAGTCTAGCAGATAACCTGCACTGGGGTTTTCATGTAGTCAAGCTACGTTAGTTAACCGAGCTCAAAGTGGAATATGCTAGACTTTTCAACCAGCTGAAACCCAAAGGGTAAAAAGGGAAACGTCGTATCAATCGCCAAAAAAGCCGTCGTTACAGGTTTATTTTCACTCTAACAAGAGGCTACAATTAGCCTAAACTCGGGCTTGCAAAAAGCAGTATTGTATCCCTAATTTAGCGCTAAACAAAAGAATAGAAAGAAGTCTGTCTTTCTTACATCGGACGCATTGCGCTTAGCTTGTGTTGGAGTCTATTTCTTTAGACCCCTATCAATATATATTCCTCTGAAATTACAAAATTGCTTTACAGCTCAACCATTGAGAACAATAATTATAACACTTGTAAAAAATATTTCTAAAAGAACAAGAAAAAGAGAAACAGAAAAAAATAGCCCGTGATATATACCACTAAAAGACATCGAACCCGGGTTAGCTGCATCACAGGCAGGAACAATGACCTTTAGGCCACAGAGGTTTATCGTTATGCAATATGATAAAAATAGTGTATTGATTCCAAAAAAACTAAGCATACTTGTTTTCGCTTCGATGGATAATTGTTTGAGAAAGGAAACGCTTATCGAACGATGTAGGATTTTTTCGCATAAACGTTAATGGAGTCTCGGTGAAATGTGAGTAGAAAATTAATTAGCAGAGTTAAACTGTTTACAAATACGTCAATCCAGGGCCATTTGAAACAAAAGAAAGGAACGTTTCTCGGACAGTTTCAAGTCACGCAAGTACATTTGTAAAAACTAATTGCTTATCATTCAGAAATTAAAGTCCAGAAATTGAGATGTTGTGGAAAAATAGTAAATAAACTACCTGTCAAAGTCTCATGGGTGTGTGATATCCCGTACTTGAGTTATTCAACAAAATGTATTTCTCAATGGAGCGGATACGGGGAACACGGTAGTCCATCTGGAGTTAAATTTTGGTCATGTTAAAAGCTTTCTTCTCGCAGTTGAACTTGCAAACATTCGCATAGACACTTCTCTTAACATATTAGTTGTTCAGACTTCAAAGACACAAGGTGAATCGACGTTTTCCGATACGTGACAACAGGCACTCGGCCGTGAAAGGTCAAACTCCCTTTGTCTGTAGTCTCTAATTTTTGGAGCTCCCCTCGCGTCGCGTCTCCTCGCAACTTCGCGCGCGCACGTGTCTTTCGCCCGCCCCACAATCCATCGCCAAAATTAGAGACTACTCGCAGTCCTCAATGAAGCAGACACGAGGAAACACGGCAGTCCATCTGGAGTTAAGTTTACTCATGTTAAAAGCTTTCTTCTCGCCGTTGAACTTGCAAACATTCGCATAGACAATTCTATTAACATATTGTTTGTTCAGACTTCAAAAGACACAAGGTGAATCGACATTTTCCGATTCGTGACAACAGGCATCACTCTTGCTGTGAGTTGTTAAAAATAGTTAGCGGCTTGCGCAGAAACGCCGGAAGTGAGCTTTGTGGATGAAACTCGACGAAGAAAAAGAAGAACCGTCGGTAATTTTAGACCCGGCCGACCCGCGAGACGCGGGAAGCCCGAGTAATAAGTGTTCATACTTCTCATAAACAAATGTTTTAGGCAAACAATATTCCTGTTTTGAAAATAATTAAAACTTTTCTTCCTAATTTTTATTCCTTTTGTTTCCGCGCGTGAGGTAGTTGACATTTCAGAATAAATACGTATCAAAAATGTCGTTACAGGTTGCGGTGACACGCGATCAGGATCTATTTTCGTTGGCGCTTGATAAACCACTCCCGCGAGAACCGCGAAACGAACAGGCGATGAACATTTACATTAACATGTATTAGGTCGGTAAAATCGTTAAGATATCACACCAACCGCATAAAAAAAATAAAATAAGTAAATAAGTAAGACACAGATGTACAAACTTCATAAACTATGTATAAGGATCTAAGAGTGATGCTAAAATTAGGGTTGATCACAGGTTAGTGAGGGACAATTTTCCCGCACGCTTGTTCCACGTGTCACGCGCGTGTTTCGAGAGTATAGTGGGTGGTACGCTTGCGTTATCACAGTTGAACCGGTTAATACAGACGCCAAAGGGATGCGCAAAAGTGTCCCCATCATTAACCCTTTTCCGCCGAGAGGGGTCGCATACGACCCCACAAGAGACAGATGCTTTGCTTTAAAAATCTACAGCTTTCTCAAATCCTGAACTATGGTTGAAATAAACCATTTTTTTGCCAAATGATCATTTGTTTAGACTTTATCATCCCGTAAACTGACAAAAACTCCCAATTTTCATTGAATATGAGCGTTTATTTTGTTGCAAAACTGAAAAAACGCCCACGTACAGCACAAAACATATGCAATTTTGTCTTGAAGTTTTTTAATACAAAAATTCCTCTTCAAGGAAAAAGTCTACATTTGCAGCAAACTTCGACTCCAGTTCTTGCAATTTGTTCCAATTTTTGTTGCTCACTTCTTTAGCACGACGTGGTTAACGCTATTTGATTTCAGTTGCTCTCGCTGTCTGTAATTTTCACGTTTGTGACCCAAAGGAATTCTGGGATATTCTAGCCTTACGACAGCATGAAAGTCCGCCAATTTCCAATTCAGATATTTTTTAGAACCGTGTCAAGCCACCCGCTCCTGCTGACAAAATATTGCACCGATTGCATTAGTTACAAGTCAAAACTCGCCAAAATTGCCATATCAGGTCCCGGAATCCACTCACAAAAAGGCTAGGAACACATCTTCACTTCGGGAATGGCCATTTATACTCGATAAACGATTTCGGCGGCTTACTTTCTGTGAAATTGCTTCTCACCTCTGTTTTCTTCCAGAGGATTGCCTCTACCCACCAACCCAGCTTTATGATGCCAGGCAGGGGGCGTCTCAGGTGGAAAATGGCTCGAAAAATACACTTATAAATCAAATACTGACCGAATTGTCAGCTGGCGTGACATGCGTGACAGGAAAGACAAGAGCCTTCGGTCTTCTAGACCAGCAAAATCTCCGTGGTAACCCCTTATATGGAATAACGAGATCGATTTATTTTATTAACCTCCTACCCTCTGGAAATCGCGAAAAAGACGTCCAAAAACTCCGTCCGGAAAGGGTTAAAGCGGGATCTCGGAATAAAAGTCACGGACACAAAAGCTTCAGTATAAATACGACAATTGAAAATGCAGTTTTGAGAGCGTGGATTACCAGTGTAGTACGAAAGTGTCGTTAACTTTGTATGGCTGCGTGTCACTCGGCTCAAAGAAGTATCTGCTGTCTGTGTCAAAAAAAGAAGAGAAAGTAGTTGAGCTATTCGTCGGGACAAATATAGCTCTCCGTAAAAAGCTAGCCTTCTTGCAAGCTCTCTCGGGGATTGCTCTCTCGGGTCTGGAATTGTGAATTGTGAAACTTTGGCTACGTTTGATAAGCTTATTTCAACCTATAGACCAAATATCATATAGTAATCTTTTTGCTAGGGTTATATTTAATTGAATGAATAGCTTTAATCATGGCTGTTACAATATTTAGTATATTTTAATTATTATACTTGGGGTTATATTAAATGCACAAATAGTTTTAATCACGGTTGTTAGTATATTTAGGATATTTTTAATTGTTATACTTAGCTCACGCCCCTACTGGAAACCAGCAATTGTATCTTTTACATTGTTGAATAGGCTAGCGTGATAAAATAAAGTTCTTATTATTAAAGGGGCAGTGTCACACTATTGTACCATCACTTTAAAAAGCTTAAAACTGCCAATGCGTCAGTGGAAACCTTAAAATATTGGTCTAGTTTTGTTGCCAAAGACTGTAGTACTGCATTGACACTATAAAGGTCTGTATTCCATGTAAGATGACGATGATGGAAATGGATTGAAATTTGAAAAAACTTGCCAGTTTTTTCAAAATTTGAAGCTATGCATTGAAAAATCAGCAAACAAATTATTATGGTCAGTTCTTCCTGCTAAAATTTCATTGGAATTCATCTTGCTGGTTCTGTAGGAGCATTTTTTGCACGATAACAGGTAAAAGGCAGTAATTTTGGCAGAATGGACCCAAAAACAGCAAAAATGCCGGTGACAGTGCTCCTTTAAACAGGCTCAGTAGTAATAAGCGGGTACCCCCCCCCCCTCCCTTCCCGCGGGGGGTACTTAAAAACATTTAGTACGGGGAGGCTCCGCCCCGAGGTCCGACCTCTTACCCTTTTATATACCATTTTTGACAGAAAAGGTACCCCTTTCGTATACCTTCCATGGCCAAAAGGTACCCCTTTCGTATACCTAAAACGGGTCTTTTTGCCATTTTCATGTAGCGTTTTATAAACCAAAACAGTACAGTCGTAAGGTATGTGTGTTCGAAATATTCTAATGAAAGGCCCTTTTAAATACCTAAATGACAGATCTCCCTACCCTTTCATATACTTCGACTCGAGAAATTCCTACCCTTTCATATACCTGAAGCGTGAAAAAGGTACCCCTTTGAGGCGGCGGAGCCTCCCCGTATAGGTCATTATAGGGAGTAAAAGGATATTCTGGCAGACATACTTTACTAAGTATTCCCAAACAGAGCTTTTCAGTACTTACTTACAATCTGAATAAAATTAAATGATAACAAAGAGTCTAAAGTTTATAACTTTTAGAATATAAATAAATGATGACTAATAATTAAAAGATCGATAAATAGTGAACATGTTTACAGGGCTAAGCTAAACTGATTATCTAGCATCTTCTTTTTTAACTTTTCCTTCAATGTACTTAGGGCTGACTGTTTCAGATCATTGTCCATGTTATTCGATATCTTAACTGCTGTGTAATGGCAACTCCTCTGTCCAAATTGCCTTGGTTTGTTCACGTATTCACTATCAAAGAGAACATTTCTGTAATTTATGATTTTCAAGGAAGTTTAAAATGAAGTTGAATTTAAAAACCGGAGGGAGGGAGGGCGAGTGTTTGTGAGAGAGTCACTCCGTCTTCCGTCCGTTAAACAGATTTACCAAATAAGGAATTTTCTTTGAATGGCTACATACGTCGTAAAGTGTTGTCTTGAACAGGGCTTTTAGGGCTCAGTCCGCCACTCCGCACCTAATTCCCCCCCCCCCCCCACCCCTTCTTCCACTCTCGTGTGCATTAAGATTAGGGGTAAAATCTCTGAACCAGTTTATTGAGGTACCAAGCAGTGTAGTAAGTGTTTTTGTGGGTTGTCTTGCATTGCAAGTGTTTCTGGCTTCTCTCGCGCGCGAAATTTGTTGAAGATCACGATTTCACTGTCGTTCTATACAATAAAGTTAGGTGATAGAAATAGCAATGGAAACTGCGTACCACTCGGTACTGTGGCGTAAAAGAATGATAGTACTTACAGTTAAAGAGATGCTCATTTCTTGTTTTCCTGGCTTTCCTCTTGTCCATTTTATCCACACTTTTCTTGAAAAATCAGCGTTTTTAGGCATCGTGCACTAGGAACCTTTGTACTTGTTGTCGATAAGATGCTTAGTGTTTTGCACTACTTTCTGATCTGTGACAGTATTGGACTGCGGATCTGCCCGTGCTTGAATTGTCACCAGAGGACTTCTTATAGAGGCTTCCGTGGGGATTACCGAGCCATCAATTGAATGAGAGGACGAGCAGGGGCCTGGATTATCAACTGAGACCTGAGTCAGGACGAACAGAGGCCTGGACCATCAACTGAGTCAGGGCGAACAGGGGCCTGGACCATCAACTGAGTCAGGGCGAACAGGGGCCTGGACCATCAACTGAGTCAGGACGAACAGGGGCCTGGACCATCAACTGTGTCCTGAGTCAGGACAGGGGCCTGGACCATCAATTGAGGGTGACAATGATCGTCTTAGCACAACAGGGGATCAATAACCACAATAAAGAACACGCGGCTTATAGTAAACTGTCCTCGAATAGTTCAGTTTGCTTTGAGTTATTTGTTTCTAGTTTGTTGCATTTATCCTTGCGAGGAGGAATCCTTGTGCGAAGTCGATAAAAGTTTGCTGTTACTCCGACAACAAATCGAGGGGTTTATTCTTCGTCAACTATTAACTAGAAGTTTAATGTTTTCATGAAGAAGCTGTCAAACTGAATTTCAGTATTACGGGCTCAGCCACAGCACGTGCTTAAGAAATTCTAGCTCCGTACGCTTTGTGCTTCTTCTTGGTCTTCTATTATTATTATTATTATTATTATTATTATTATTATTATTATTATTATTATTATTATTATTATTATTACTATTATTGTTGTTGTTGTTATTATTATTATTTACACTTAAAATATGATATGCAAATATAGAAGAAAATTAGAAATTCAGTTATATTTCTTTGTAACTATTCGATGATTTGTAAATAAATATTTTCATTTATTTATTTATTATTATTGTTGCTGTGGCTAAATCACTACTCAAGCAGGAAATAATACAGAACATCGGACCACTGCCTGTGGCCTAGAATGCTCTGTACCATCTGATCATACCATGACCATCAAGCCTGGCCTTGAGTCTCCAGTACTTTTCTTATGATTTTCCCTATTCCCAGCAGTAGGTTTAGCCAGTTTTCAAATCCCCTCAAGATTGTACCCAACGCAACAATAACTATTGGGATGACAGTGCCATATCCGCTTGATCTCGTGCTTCAAATCGTGATAGTTATCGATCTTCTCTTCTTCTTTGCTAAGCACTCTAGTGTCAAAGGGACAGGCTACGTCAATGATAAGACAAGATTTTTCTTCCTTATTCAAGAGCACAATATCAGGCTTATTGTGGTCTATGCGGTGGTCTGTTTGGATTTTGAAGTCCTATAAGAGTTTGTACTTTTCGGAGTCACAGACTGGATCAGGCTTGTGATCATACCAGTTTTCTGTTGCCTCAAAACCACACTTCTTCCTGATGTCCCAATGGAGTACCTGTGCACCTTTATCATGTCCCCACGTCTTGTATTGTTTTCGAGCAAGCGCGGTGCACTCTGCTACAATATGGCTAACCTTTTCTGCTCTTTCACCACAATCTGCATAACGGAGAAATATTCTGCTTGTCGATTACCTTCTTTGTGCTATTTTTGCGTAATGCCTGGTCATTGAGTTGCCATTAGGAATCCTTCAGTTTCTCTCTTTAGCCTTCTCTTCTTAGCCATTCCCATCAATCTGGACTTCTGATTTCATCTGTGTTCCTTACAAATCGCCCATGGAGGGGTTTATCGCGGTACTTTTGGGTACGCTCGTTCAAATGTATGAGGTCTTGTCCATGTCTAAGTCCTTCACCTTAAGAACTTCCTCCTTGGACACGGCTTTCAGCATTAGTCCAAGCATTTTAGCGATTAAAAAGGTTCAACCTATCACTAACTGCAACAGAAAGTATCTCGGTGGTTTCATAAACAGAATTCAGCCCCCTACAACATATCAAAAGTCTACTTAAAGTCTCGTTACTTATATGGAGACCTAAATGCTTCACATGAAAACGAGGCTATGGGAAATTTTTATTTTTCACACGTTTCGATAAGTAAAAATGTCAAGAGAAACACTGTTTTAAAACCATTTACTTTAACATTTTAAAAGAGATAAAATAGCCGCAGACCAGTAATGACTGCAGGCTCAAGTAGAAAGGTGTAATGTTCAATATGGCGACCACCTTGTGGGATTTCCCTTGTTTAGGACGGTGTTTATCTGCTTGATTTCATTTAGTTTGTAACGATCTGACTATTGATTGGCGATTTAGTTAGACCATTAGAACGATGGTTACACAATATGAAACCTGAAAGGTTCGAGCTTGTTCAGCGTTTCACTATTACGCATGTAAGCACATTCTGTAGTTTAATAGGCTTAATTCCAAAAGCGCCCATTCCCCCCCCGTTGGCATACCCCGGGTATTTGATCCGAAATTTGTCCCGCACGATGGGGCATTTGACGATCGGCTAAACATTGGTTGGCGGTCGCCAGCTAAAGCGTTTCGCTCGTATTTCGCGCGCAAATATTCATTCATTCATTCATTCACCACGGGAGCCGCTTCGCTCCCTTCACTTCAAGATTCAGCGTGGGTTTTCCGTTGTTTACTAAATATACAGTTAATACGCCTTTATTCAAAGCTTGGAGTGCTGACAAAAGAGATGGGAAAAGAATTTGGCGCACAAAGGTAAGCGATTTTAGAAATAATATTCATTATGAGCGGGGAGCGTGCCAAAATGCTTCATGCAACGAGTGATTGCTATAGATTTACACTTGATTTTCCCTTTTTGAGGCCCCGACGGTGGGACATTTGACCGCCTAACTGGAAACACAGCGGGGCATTTGCTCAAAATTTTTCAAAAAAGTCAAATGCCCGGGTGTTTGCCCGGGGGGGATGGGCGCTTTTGGAATTGACTGATACATTACAGGTATATTTCATATCCAACCATTTCTCTGTACTAATGATGAATGAAAATGTATGTGTTATGTGATGTTGACTCTTTAAAATCGGCATTTTCTAAGATTTGATAGTTAATTAGACAGACAGGCTGAACTTGTTTGCTTTCTTTCAAACCTAAGAGACAGTTTTCCAATAGCATTGTGGTATTGCCCTAAAGCTTTATTTGAATTGAAAGCTGAATTTAATTTTTAGTGCCTTTATGTGGTATTTAACGTCACTTCAGGATTGTGAATGTATAAGGATCTTAGCATACTTCAATTGAAAATCTTGCAAGAAGGTTACAACCTCTTGAAAGTGACCTGCGCCATCATGACTGATGTTCATGCCGAGAGTTCTGTAAATGTGGAAAAGGCCAGAGAGGTTAGACACAGCATCTTGGACTCTGGCAGGAAAATCAGCTGCAGAATTTTCATTCAAAAGAAGTAACCAGGTTATCTGACCAAGCCATCTGTCAAAGTTGATGGAAAGAAGATTCAAGTGGATCCACAGTTGTTATTTCAGCGTCTTATTATTGCTGCCCAACCAATGGATAACATAGGAGCCATGTTCCAGTATGAGCTACGCAGTTTTCCAACATCTTTTTTTGATGCTTCATTGATTCCTCTCACGCCACAAAAGCCAGCATTGGCAGATGGTATCTGGGCTAAGCTACCTTCAGATCCTACTGGGCCAAAACGTGAAGTACCATATGTACCTGATAGCGGGGCACTCCTTCCTCGGATCCTGTTGCCGCGAGGATTTCCTACATAGAGGGAAATCTGTGACATGTATTGCCAAAGTATGGTGCCGTAACTGTCATCTTTGATGGTTACCAAAGTAGTTCCACAAAAGATATGAGGCACCAGAGGCGAACAGGAGGGAAAACTGCGACAACAGTTACCTTCTCTGCAGGTGAAACTGACCATGAAGAAAGATCACTTCTTGTCAAATTAAAACAACAAGCGATCCTTCATCAACATGGTGAGTATTTCCCTTCAGAAAGTAAATTGATACTGACCTCGTCATAATTCTGACAGCTGTGGAAAGTGCAAGAAGGGTGGACAGTGTGCTTGTGGAGGATGACGCCGATCTCCTTATTTTACTGTGCCGTTACGAATAGGAAGACTGAGCCAAGGGCAAATTCAAGAAGACAACGCGTCTTTAACATGAACATTGTGGAGGAGATGCTTGGTGAAGACGTGTGCAACAACAGTTTGTTCATCCATGCCATCCTTGGGTGAGATGCTAGTTCTCGCCTCCCCCGGTAAGGGGGCCTCGCTGAAGAAGTTTCTTGTCAGCCATCATTTTCGTGATCAGGCAAATGTGTTTAACAACACATCTGCCTCCATAAAGGATGTTGTCACAGCAGGTGAAAAGGCTCAGCTGGTATGTCTTTATAATAGAAGATCTGAAGAAGGCCTGGATTCTCTTAGATACCAACGATACTGTGAAAAAGTAGCCACCAACACTTTACAAGTTCAGCCACAGAGTTTGCCTCCTACATCAGCAGCGTCAATGTAACACAACTTTTGTGTTTACTTTCAAGTCCAACAGAGGGGGTCAGTGAAACCATGCCAACGGAGGAATGGGGGTGGAAAGCCTGTGATGGATTGTTTCCTTGTTATGACCCATCTTCGTCCAGCACATGAAGCTCTCCTTCGCGTAATCAGATGTAACTGCACCACAGATTGCAGCAGCCTGTAGTGTACCTGTAGAAAACACAACCTCGAATGTTCAGCGGCTTGCGGTCTTTGTAGAGGCGCAGGTTGCACTAACTCTATACAACCGGATGACTCTGAAAGCAATAGTTAATGTGACGATGACTCATGAACTATGCATCCTTCCCTACTGAAACTGTATTTCCTGAAGTTTCTCAGAGATGACTGCCTTATCTCAGTAGTGTCAGTAAAGATTTTACAATGAGAAGTAAGAAAAGACACGCTGCTTTGTATTTAGCCTCGCTTGGTGCTGATCTTGAAAAACTTACTTGTTTAGAAAACTATCAGCAAAGCCGGCTACAACTTATTATTCACCTGTCTTTCCATTTTCGACTTTGAACTTAGAACAATGGTGAATTTGTAGCAAAAAAAATACATGTGCAAGTAGGTTATTGTAGGTAGCCTCGTTTTCATGCTGCCCTTGTGGATGGTATGTTGTCTCAGTAAAAATTTGTATATTTCCCTTCTTAGATTGTTCTAGATTTTTGATATGTTTATTCGTGTACTTTTCTGAGTAATACTAACAGTTACCTTGATTTTGACATCTTCAGAATTAGCCTATACCTTTTCTCTTGTTCTTTTACATTGCAACATCATATCAAGTACTTTTTTTCTATGTATATATGTGTATATATAGTAGGTAAATTGCAATTCCTGCTTAATAAACTTGACGAAGGCTGCTACTGGCCAGCTGTAATATTGTAACCCCACAACACCTTTCCACATCGTATGATCAGCATTTGCTGTAGTCCTTAAGTGATCATTATCTGAGGCCGCCCGATTTGCTCAGTTGGTAGTGCACCGGACTGCCCAGCGGAAGGTAGCGGGCTCAAATCCCAGAATAACTGGTAAAGGGTAGCCTCCTTCGCAGCCGTTGTTTGTGTCGGTCCAATTCTCCCTCCCCATCAAGGTCTGCTGAACCGAGCCAAACATTCCATTCCCATTGTGTCTCAGTATCCAATCAGGAAGGAGAATAGAACCGACACAAACAACGGCTGCTAAGCAAGCTACGGGAACTCAACTACCGAAAATTAAAAGCCGCGATGTGATTGGTCAGTTCCTGGAATGGAATGTTTGGCTTGGTTCAGCAGACGGTGGGAAGGAAGAATAGGACCGACACAGACAACGGCTGCGAAGGAGGCTAGGTACAGGGTAGTTTACTCAGGCGATTTTGTCGCGCTTAAGTTGCAACTTCAAAATCGCACGAGTAAACTAGGTGCGATTTTAGTGCAATTTTAGTGCAATTCGTCGCCGCGATATCGCAGCGGTTTCGAACTTGCTCGAAACCTTATGAAACTTTGCTGCGATTTTCTGATAAAACCGTGTTTCGTGAGTTGCATCTCAAATCGCGGCGACAAATTGCACCAAAATTGCGCTGAAATCGGAGTTTACACGTGCGATTTTGAAGTTGCAACTTTAGTGCGACAAACATGCATCGAGTTGTGCGACAAAACATCGCCTGAGAAAACGGGCTTTCGTGTGTGCGTACTCTGAAAACTGACGGAGCTCGCCCAAACATGGTGGTTGATGACTGAATTTGGACGTCATCCGTGTAATCAGGGCACACGCGGCCAATTAAACCTGCTAAGAGTACTGTTCGTTCACGCTCAGACAGCCTGCATGGAAAGGCGCACGTGAGGATGGAGTCGCGAGACCCGTGCGTCGTTCTATTTCCCGCTCCATTTTTCTCTAGCATTTGCTGCGCTTATATCCACTCAGTAAAAAACCTACAGTGAGAGTTTCCAAATGTGGAATTAGGCTTAGCGGTAAGACAACAGGATTTAAAATAAAGAATCCTCCCTGTCCCCTGTCCTGCTCTGGTTCACAAGCTTGTTAACGCATGCCTGAGTATGCTGCCGCTGAGCGTCTTCTGATGCGAGCATCATGCCGCACAGCCAACACTCGCACAGTCTCTCACGCGTGTGAATTTGACCGTGTTCCTTTGGCTCTGGAGCTGTTTCAAACGTGAGTTCACACTCCGCGCATTTAAAAGGCTTCCTACCACAAGGCATTGCTTCCAAACACTTAAGATGAGACACTGAGTTGCTCCGAGGATTTAAGGTGGCTCATAACAGTTTCTCATTTCACACATTGCCAAAGCATACGGATCTTTTTTTCTGCCTTTGAATTTTTTTCCAGATATCAGCTTTGGCACAGTATTAGATCAACTCTTTCACTTACCTTTTACAATACTTGCAACTCTTTTTAAGGTGGCTCTGTCGAATGACGTCACAGGAAGTTGAACCCTTTTTTGACATTAATCGTAGTTTATCTTGGAAATGAATTCGGTGACCCTATATTTTTTTGGGTGGGATCAACTTAGCACACTTCAAGAATTAACATATGAAAATTAAAAAAAATTCTGTGGAAGAAATTTTTCGCAAATCGCAAAAAATCACATCTACCAAATTGTTAAAAAAATTCTCCACAGAATTTTTTAATTTTTTGTAGACACCTTCTAGTTTATTAGGTAATTCGTTTCCTACTAAAAAAAATAGGGGTCACCGAACTCGTTTTTGCGTTATTACATTCGTGGGTAACACCAAGCTCCGCGCGAGATTCCCACGCTAAAAAAATATTGACCTTGCAAGATGGGACTCTGCGCACGCGCGTTACATTCCGCTGACCGCTAGATAGCTGGGTTCGAGTTTTTACCTGCTCTTCGAACGTAAATATTCACGTTTTATAAAGCTTGAATGACACTAACATAAAAATTACCATTTAACGTCGATGAAAACGATCAGTCCGTGTTTGGAATTGTCTTCTCAAAGTGTTCTGCGATGGCGGCGAGAATTCGCTTCGTTCGTGTAACACGAGGTCGCTTTGATGTTGACTGCGAAGGTGGCATGCTCAGGATCGCTAGCAAGCCTTTCGTCCCGAACTTTTTGTACAGTTCAGCTAGGTTTGGGTACGAAAGGCCAGTTCCAGCAATGGTTAAAGCCATGGATTGTTTGATGATGCCATTATCGCCATTCGAGTTGAAGAGTTTACCGTTGAAGGTTTGGAGGATTTCATGGCGCCGATCAAAGTACAACATGCTGTCAACTGCTTGCGAAATAGCTGTTACAGATGATGATTTTACGGCGGGTTTCTTTTGCGGGTCACAGGTCACAGGTCACAGGTCATTTTTTCTAGAATTATACCACAAGAGTGACTTTCAATTAATGTGCTAACTAACCACTTAAAACTTTTATTACGGACCTCAAGTAACCCTGGACGGCGAATCCCTAGTCGCCAAACCATGGCGAGGGGGAATGGGGCTAGAACGTCGTCCTGTGCGCGAAAAGTTAAAGGTTTTGCTTCACTATGGCTTCATTTAGGGATGCGAGAAACTTGTTAACGGCGCCGCTGTACGATGATTTGATTTCAGAAGAAAAGTATTTTATATAACATCGTGCTTTTCAGTGCACTCCATGACATTTGACCTATAACAAATTGAAATTAAATGAAGTTAGCGAGATAAAACATCTCACAAATAAATTGAGTTTTTCAAGTACAAGGTTACCTAAATAATCCTGTCAGCTTTGTTTTGAAAATCGGGTAAATTTCCGGGAAAAGCAGAGGCAAATGCAATGAAAAGAAAAGATACATTTACCCATTTTTAGCAACGACGGGAACTTCGCTTCCAGCATTCGCCATAGTCGCTGTCGCTGCGAATTTGCATTTTTGTACTGGATCTAATATCGCTGGTTTAGAATATAATCCAGATTAGCCTTTGAGAGACACGGATTTCAAAGGTAAAATTGAAAAACAGACTCCCGTTCTCGAGACACCGCCAAAATTGTGGGAATGACTGCCGCGACGTTAGGTGGACGGCAAGAGCATTACGTAAATTGCGGTCAACAAGGCCATCTTGACTTCAGGTTGATTGCCGTCCAGGGTTGCTTTAACTCCGTAATTAAAGGTTTAAGTGGTCAGTTGTCACATAAATTGAAAGTCACTCTTGTGGTATAATTCTCGGAAAAATTGACCTGTGACCCGTGACCCGTGACCCGTGACCCGTGACCTGTGACCTGTGACCTGTGACCTGTAACCTGTGACCTGCAAAAGAAACCCGCCGATAATTTTATAATTTTTTCTTTGTTTAGTTTGAGTGGTGACTGAAAAATTATTTTTCGTAGTGCTTTTGCATCCTCCAAAGAATCATGGGCGTCGAAATCTTCCTGAAAGAGCACAGGGTGCAGAGGAGTTCTGTTCGATCGTAAACGACAAAGTCTCACCTCGTTAATTCCAAAATATGTTTACTTTGTACGATAAAGATTCTCGAAATGAAATCCTTCTGATTTGTGAATGTTTTCTGCTTCTATATCCTTCTACATCCCCCGATCTTGTCTCTCTCGTATGGCTTTCCGCCATGTTTACTTGCATATACCGCGTCGAACTGACGCTGGCCGCGGGCGCATGTGATGTTTGCCCGAAGGGCAACGAATAAGCTTCGGAAATCGGAAAGCGAAGCTTTCCGAACGAGGCACGAAGTGCCGAGTAAAAGAAGAGTAAAGGGAGGAAACAAGCGTCACGTGACTAGTTCGATGTGAACCGCAATAGCTGGTGACGGAAGTGGGCAGTGACCGGAAATAGGAGAGTAATCTCCCGTTGGGGAAGGATAAAAACATGGCAAGTTTGTCTTTCAGAAGGCCAGCTCCACTCAAGGAAAACCGACCGGAGGCAACAAAAACAATCGAAACCGTCCACCAGGGAAACACAAATTGAGCTAGACAGACCAGATAGCCAGCAAATACTAACAACACGTTTATTCTACGAGGTCACAACATATACCCTTCAAACAATAGCTAACTAATAATTAGAACAATTCTCACGCTTCGACAATTCTCAGCAAACCTTCGACCATCAAAGTCTCCTCCTTTTCTGAAAACATCCGACGCATGTGTCGAATGTTCACTTGTCTATGACATGATCTCGAATATAGTGGTCTTCTCTATCACCGAAGCCCGGGCACCGAAGTCACTGCTAACCGCACGCTGATGAAGACGACAAACAAACTGATCAACGGTTTCACTGATTTCCTGCGCAATCTGCAGAAACATGTGCCTCTCAAACGGAACGTTTGCCTTTGGAACGAAGTAGTCATCAAGTGTCTGCGAAACCAGTGCTTCTAACGAACCACGAAAATTTGGTTTATCAACGGAGTTGATAATGTAAATTGACCACCGTATAGGGATTCGTTTAGCTGACGTTTCGAGCGTTAGCCCTTCGTCGATTCGCTCCGACGAAGGGCTAACGCTCGAAACGTCAGCTAATCGAATACCTGTACGGTGCTCAATTTACATTATCAACTCCGTTGATAAACCAAATTTTCGTGTTTCACTCCCCCACCGACGCAGCACCACAGTTTCTTTAGAAACTAATCCCATTTATTCTTCTAACGAACCGACACCTAGGGAAACAGAAACGCTTCCAACACCTCCCGACTCGGTGGTTGAACCACTAGCGTTAGCTCCGCTCATCTCGCCGCCGCTTATAAACCGCCGTTGAAAAGAGAAAAATCTCGACAAATACGTCCACGAAACCGCGAGTGAAAAAGAGCGATCCTTGTCGCTTACTGTAGAACCCCGAAACAAAAATAGAGACCGCCAGCGAGTACTTCCAACACGTTTATTCTTCGAGGTCACAACATACTATACGTCATTTCCGTCACCAGTTGTTGCGGTGCACATTGAACGAAAGCGGTGTTATGAGGCCGTAAATCTCCTTTGCCAAAAATGTTAGTTTTCCGACCGTTTCAATAGAATTCTAGTTCAATTTGGCTAAAAAGTGAAAATTCCAAACCATATAGGAAAAATGAGGCCTTTTCATTGAATTTCGTGTTAGTTACAGGGAATCGAAAATTTGAGCCTAAATCGGTTTCCTCCCTTTACTCTTCTTGTACTGTAAGCCAACCTTTTGTAACCGTGTGCGCCCACAGTACTTACGTCCGCGGTACATGCAAATAAACATTGCTGAAATCGTACCAGAAAGAGACAAGATCGAGGGATATAGAAGGATATGGAAGCAGAAAACATTCACAAATCAGAAGGATTTCATTTCGACAATCTTTATCGTACAAAGTAAACATATTTTGAAATTAACAAGGTGAGACTTTGTGTACGATCGAACAGAACTCCTCTGCACCCTGTGGAAAGAGTTGATTGTAAAGACTAGACTGGTTTGATTTGCAGAAACCCCCTGATGGAACCTGCAGTGCTGGGTGTTTCTCTTTTATAAGCTGCTTTACAAGAATTTGACTGTCGGCGAAACAAGCGTTTAATTGTCTTAGTTTAGAATGGAACTCTGTATTACTCTTGCGAAGTAGTATCGGAGTGTCAAAAACGGAGGCATCGTGGCCAATCAAAATGATGAGAAACTCACTGTTGACTGGATACTTCACATTGCCAAGGAAGGTCAGAAATTTCTGTAGTGCGTGATCTAGTGTAACGGTTTCAACCGGTTGATTTTCCTTGTACAGTCTCCTGTTTCCATTTATAGTTCTTACAGACAGTTTATTGGCACGTGAAGCTCCATTACTGACATTTCCTGAAGGTAGAATGTAGTAAGAGAAAATTTTGAGTCCTGTTTCATCAGTCGCAGATAACTTACAAATTTCAGCGTTTCTTCCAGTACAGGTTGTCTCAGTGTCAAAAACAACAAAAAAGTAAGCTTTAGAAGGATCAAATTTTAGTGTAGCTTGATTAGGCTTTGTTAAGGAAGGTGATACCAAGTTTTCATATTGCTTTAACTCGGTGACTGTAATGCTTTCCAGGAGGTGATCCAAGTCAGCCAGTGGTCTAGGTGCTGGCTGCTTTATATGAGGATCTAAGTTTAAACCAACAGATGTTGCATATGTAGTTCCCTCTTTAGCTTCTTTGAGAATTGTTTGGGAAGATTTTTGATTGTGGAGCTGATTTCGCCTGTACTTGAATTGTTTGGTTGATTTTCTTTTCCTGTCTTCGTACACTTTTCTATCCATTGCATCACTATGAGACTTGCAAAAATGACCAGATTCAATGTTGAGAGCTTCTAGCACTGTACTAACATAATTGTAACCAAGGTTCTTTTGAGCTACTCCACAAGCAACTCTGAAGTCATTGCTTTCGCTGCCTCCGTAGAAATGTGTTTTTGGATTTTTGGATGCAATGGTGTTGTTTAGGGATTCATTTTTTTTGAGAATTAGCACCAGGAGAGAGCTTATTGATAACAACATCAGTGGTATACTCAGACATCAATTCTGTTAAGGCCTTTTGCAATGGCTCACCATGTAAATCCTTTCCATATGGCAAATCACTGTGTTTATAACCACAAGGACTCTGTTTGTATCCACACCATGAAGGGTTACACATTGAATGATTTCCAAATGCATGAGGCACAATGCAATTTAAGCTTGTTTTTAAATTCTGAGGATCTCCAACATTTTGGGATATGGCGTAGCTAAAACATTTTGAAAAATAACTAATAACCTTTGAACTCAAAATTGAACAGTTTGGAACTTTAAATCTATCCTTCAGGTTGTATAGACGTGTAGTTAGGGACCTCTTTGCATGAATAATGTCAGAATATTTTTCAACATTATATGGAACCTTATTGTTGATGTCAGCCAGAGTGGTGCTGTCGTCATCACCAATGTATGTTGAATACTTTACTCCAGCATCAGGGGCACTACACCAAAGCTGGCATGCAACTTCTCTCTCCATGGATTTTGACGAACCAGTATGATTGTTTCTACAGTCATGATTTCTTGCAGTTTTGCCCATCTTTTTGCTGGTGTCACACACCCTGCAGGTTTTACATCTTGTGGCAAACGACAAAACTTTTCCTGTAATAGGACCCATAACCGCTCCGTGCCCTGTCAGGGAGTTGTGGCCTTTACCTCTTTTTTGCCATCCCATGTCATATGAAACTGCTATGTCTGTTAAATCATCTTTTTCTGTTTTTGAGTTTTCATATGCTAATTTCTCAATGTCTAAGTTGGCCATGCAGCTGCCTTTGGCAACCATCGAGCAGTAGCATTTCCAATTTCCCTTTCCCGTCTTTTAAAGAGAACACTGTTTATTGAGGGAATGTTTAAAACTGACAATGAGCTGGGTTTGACCAATGCCTGCATGTAAAAAGCCTAGCACAACCCTTGTGTTAATATCACTTGCCAGGGGACCTCGCTTGCCTGTTCTGTGCTGCTCTGATGTATTAACTGTATTCAGCTGCCAACAACTATTACACTTAATATGAAATACACTACTCAGTCCTCTTGTTTCTTCATAGATAATATTCTCCATATTCAAGGGGCCTAGAATAAAGTAAACAAGTAATAGAGATATTTCAGCACTTGAAAAGCTAAGTTGAAATTGTGCATTTAGACTTCTGAACAACCTTATCTATTTAATGTTATTGCATTTTATCCATGCTTAGTACTCTTGGTAGTACCATGCACTAGAATGAAATATTGTAATATTGTTATTTTGATTTGTTGATTTTCATGGCTGTGTGTGTTCATTTAATGTTATAAACCATATAAATTGATGAATGATAACAGTTTCTAAATTTTACCTATATGTAGTGAGCCCATTATGTCTGTTTCTTTTTTTATTGGTGATGAATCACAAATTATAAGGAAAAATCTTTGATATTTGCTCATTCCCGGAAATATATTTACCAGTATCATTATAATATGCAAAACTTTTCATTTGGAAGCATAAACGTAAAAAAAAGAGAGCATTTGTAAAACATTTCTGTTGTTTAGTTTGTTAGAGATATTTGAACCTACCCTTCTGACATTGTGAACAAGAACCAAGGGCTTTCCTCAACACATCTAAGTTTATTAGCCTTGTGCCTAACTTTTCTTCTCCATTTTGTACCTTTTTTGAATGAAATGAAAGAGGTGTTGGGATGAAACTAAATTTATTGTGGGGTAATACACAAAAGAATTGCAGCAAGTCACATTCCTTGGCAGCATGCGGACCGCAGAGGAAACAGCTTACGCCGTATTTTTCACTTTTGTTTCCGCTACTTAATCAATATTCAGCTGGAAAATATTATATTCTTGCAGTGGAAATACATACTTGTCACTTAAGTGCGGTTTTATAGTAAAAGTAAGCAATATTTTTTTACGCACTGTTATGCTAGCCTGAAATTCTTTGCACGAAAAATTGATTTCGAGCTAGGCAAATCTTGTACTTCGTTTCAAAACATGTAGCTGTTCACAAATAATTAGTTTATTACAACTTACCGTTTTTGACCTTGTCACTCTCTTTGTCTCTGGTTCTTCGTTTTCAAGGGTGTTTTTCTCGACTGGGCGTTTTAACTTTGCTTTAGCAAGGTTGTTTAAAAAGCAAGTTTTTTGTCGTGACATGAAGCGTCCCCTATAGCGGAGAAAGTTTTCCTTCCCTTCTTCGTCGTCGCCACCGGCAGCATTGACAACCGAGAAAAGGGACAACATAAAACTGACAATTACCCCCATAAAAAAAGGGGAATACGAAGCTCTTATTTCTTCTTCGCTTCCTTCTCGGCTCTTTCCGTCCTCGCCCCTGTTTACAAACTTATCGCTCTCAGCGATAGAAACTCGCTTAATTTTCTTGTCACCCAGTGATTTTTGAAAGCATTTTTTTCTATTTGAAACGGACAATTTAACAACAACCTTTCGGACAATAGCACATTCGCTTTGATAGGACGTCTCACTATTAGGCTACGTAAGTACCAGGTACTTGAAAAGTGAAAAATCCCTCGCCGGACCGCCATGTTTGTTTTGGATTTTCAGACTTTAAATCTCGCGCGCTGTTAGGCTTTCGCGCGAGGACGCGCGTATTTCTTTCCAGACCTCCCTCGGTCGAAAAACTATTATGAGCCACCTTAAACCTCATTTCGCAGACAGCACACTCCAACGGCCTGGTATCCCTGTGTACCACTTGGTGCTTCGTCAACGAAAATGACGACTTGAAGGCTTTCGTGCACAAGGAACACTGATATGGCCTTTCTTCACTGTGCACCAGCTGATGAGCTTGGAGGGATTGCGAAGTCTGACAGACCTTTCCGCACAAACTGCACTTAAAACGTTTTTCATTGCTGTGCAAAAACAAGATGCTTCTTTTTAACATAAAGCGTTTTGAATCTCGTCTCACAATGGCTGCATTTGTAGGGTTTTTCATCACTGTGAGACCTGTAGTGGTAAGTCAGTTGTGTAGAAGTTGAAAATCGATTCTTGCATAAGGAGCATACGTGTGGCTTTTCGTTATTATGCACCCGTTGACGTACAGTCAAAGATTCTGCTGCCTTGTATCTTCTTCCACACTTACGGTGCACACAAAAGGTCTATCACCGGTATGAACTACCTC
Source organism: Pachyseris speciosa (assembly GCA_016490735.1). Taxonomy (NCBI): domain Eukaryota; kingdom Metazoa; phylum Cnidaria; class Anthozoa; order Scleractinia; family Pachyseridae; genus Pachyseris; species Pachyseris speciosa. The sequence continues at coordinate 211,775 of JAEMWC010000264.1, forward strand.
ATGTCGTTTCAGTTTATATTTTTCTTTAAAAGACATGCCACGCAAAGCGCACTTGTAAGGCCGCGCGTCACCGTGGGTTTTTCTAACGTGACATGACAGATCAGAGGACCTCTTATAAAACTTTTCGCACAGACTGCACTGGAAAGATCTCGCATTCGTGTGGACTCTTTGATGAAGTTTCACCTAGGTTGCTGTTTTAAAAGCCTTATCGCATTTGTCGCACTTGAAAGGCCGTTCATCACTATGAATTCTGTAATGATTCCTAAGCATGACCGCCAGTCGAAAGGCCTTATTACATAATGTGCAAGGAAAAGGGGCCTCTTTACTATGGGAAAGAGTGTGTTGTTTTAAGGTTTTTGCAGTCATAAAAGCGCTGTCGCACTGGGTACATTTGAATGCTCGCTCACGCTGGGCGTGAGTCTTTTCGTGTTCCTTGAGGTCTGCAAATCTCTTGAACGACTTCTCACACTTCATACACTGAAAAGGTCGCCCTTCGTCCATTTTCGAGAGCGTTTTCAAATCGATGCGTTTTCGATGAAAACGCTGAGCGTTTTAGTGTGGACGGACGGCCTAAACGCATCGAAATGTATGCGTTTTCAAACGAAAACGCCTTAGCGTGGACGGGGCCTTAAAGTCTTTTTTTCAGCACTTCAGGTTTGCTCACCTCGTTCCAGACACATTCTCAGTGTCACTCAACTTATGGCAGGAATTTAAAAACATTCTTGC
>JAEMWC010000264.1:222500-365000 GCA_016490735.1 Pachyseris speciosa
AATTCAATCATTAATCCGCAGTTCAAATATGCGATTTTCATTTATTCACATGCAGTCGATTTTATTTTATCGTTTTAAAAATCAATCTTGTTCTATATTTTCTTTTCTCTTTTAGTACAGGGAAGCTATTTTAGGGGTTCTGTGCAATTTGTCATCAGTTGAGGTGAGGCACTTTCAAATATGGTAACTTGGTTAAATGCTTCATCTGTGCCTAGCTCACATATGTTGTCTTTATTTACATTCATTGTCATTTGTCACCATCTTCGATTATAATAAGAACTCACCAAATGTTCTTTTCGAAAATCCGGAAATTTCCTGTTCCATTGTGCATTTCACTTCGGTCAGAAGTTCCGGAATTTCCAAATTGAAGTGAAAGATACCTTTCCGCATTCGCGTCCCTTGTATTAGGCAACCGAACGGTGTCGAACTAAGGGTGATTTTTCGAGAATGTTTTGTTTTGTTACATGAGTTGATAAAGTAAGTTGCCTATTACAAAGAGACTCGATAGCTAACGTTTCCACCGTTATCCCCTACTGAGAGCAAGTCAGTCAAGCAACCGGGGGTTGTGTGCGGTTACAGCGGTGAGTTGTAGAGCGGAGCTGTAGGTGGAGACGTAGTAACATGGATAATGAAGAATAAATTAGCAGAATGAAAAGACCAAACATCGCGGTTTGTTTCCGACTCTAAATAACCGAGTGCCGAAATAACAGTAAAAATTTGGTTACTTGGGTGTAGCTTCTAGAGTTCCGACGTCGATTTTTTTTACCCATTCTCAAAAATGTTGTCTTTCTAGGCTATCAGGACACATTGTAATACGCAGTTACATTGTCTTGATAATATTCTCAACTGATGGGTAGGAAAGTCTGTTAAACAGTTTTGTTTGGTTTCATTTTTAGTGCCTGCAGCATTCTGTATGTACGCTGAGAAACCTGTCATACAGGCTTGAAAGTGAGATTGACAGGGACCGTTACGATGACGCTGATATAGACGTGGACCCTGCTGCGGTCAGGGAACAACAGAGCCAGGGCTGTTTTTAAGGGTGCGACGACAGGAAGAAGAATAAGGCCCCTTACAATACGAGGCCCATGGACCGACGGAAGGGTCCGCCTTAAGGGGTGGAACTTATTTGGCAGACAATACAGCAGTACTACGTGCTGTTACGTAAAGCTAAAAACATTGAAACCTTAGAGGGATCGGCCGGAGCACTGCATAACTTAACGGCTTGTTCTTGGAAGGTTAGAAACAGTAATGTTATGGTGCAGTTTAATTAATACCTAACTATGATTCGTGAGGATGCTGGGGAATTATAGGCCTAAAAGGCTTCGGTGAAAAAAAGAAAAAGACGTGCTAAGAACTTCAATACCGTCCCTAACTTAAAGGGAATTTAAGATACGACACAACGGTCAGCAAGTACGGTCGGGCGAGCACCACAAATCGACCTCTCATGAGAAAAGCACAACATTTGAGCACTTGAAATTCGGAAATGTTACCGTTCCCGCCAAAATTTTCGTCCTTGTCGAAGTCCCCAAGAATTTCACTTACGCTCGCCTAACCATACTTGCTGGCCGTTGTGTCGTATCTTAAATTCCACACTGATGGAACATTGTCCCGATATATAGATTTGTCGTGATTTTGGGAGGGCGGTATGTCTCGACACTAAATTTTCGCGCACTTCTGGAATTTGTCAAAAGTTACTTGTTAAATTAATCGCTAAAATCGGGAAAATTCGTGGTTGGGAATACTCGCATTTTCAATAGTCTACAAAAGCGCGCCTTGAAGGCATTCTTTTAGTTTCAAGACTGAACTGTTTCACGGCTTGCGGGGCAGTAACTTTGTTCTCTCGTCTAAATTCCCTAACACCACCTAACCCGTGCGAAACGATAAACAGAAAACATGACACAGACTTGCTATCGTGTGCTAACTGGAGGCCGCACGGTTTCTTGAGTCAGGATAATACGACAGTATAAATGACATAGGTGCAAAAGGCAATAACAGCTTCAACAGAACCTGGGAGAGAACCAACGAGCATCCATAGGATGAAAAAACCCCACCGCGCTCGTAGCAGTAAAAACTGAGGAAAAACCCCGGCCCTATGGATAGGACTCTCCGACCTGCCGGGCACGGTCTTAAAGAAAACAATACATAATTTATATCCCTAAAGATTGCGTGACTGATAAACGAGAATTAAAATCGTCTTTAACATAGCCATCCTTGGCGTTTTCACTAGCCCAACGACCATGTCGCTTAAAAAGCCTATCAGGAATTCCGGCATTAGCTGCTGAGGTGGGTCCTCCAGTTCTAAGGCTATGAACACTAATCTTAGAAACGTCTGTAAAACCTCTAAAAGCGTCCTTTATAAGTTCTCGAGCTCTCGTATAGCTAATCCCTTGGCTCCGGACCTTCACTCTTGACCGAGGAGTAGCAAGGGCCCTGACTAAAGGTAAATCTTCAGAGAGGTCGATTTGAGCAGCCGAAATGTATTCTTCTAAGGCCTTGACAGGACAAGTCGGTAGATCTGACCTCGCGATAACGATCCATGCCCCGTCACGGAATTGGTCAGTCTTTGATGACTCTAGAAAAATGGAAACATACGAGGGGAAAAACTTAACATCGCAGGCCTTTATATGACATAACTCACTAAAACGGAAAAACCCTGCGTAACCTATAAGGCATAAAGCAACCGATCTGAGATCTGAAACGGATGGAGACTTATTTGTAATCCTCGATTCCACTAGGGCTCTCAACATCTCCAGAGTCACGGGATCTTTTTTGACCCTGGGCCTTCCCAGAATCCTTTGAGAAGCACTGACCATTAAAGAAACCAGAGCCAAGAAACAAGCCAGCCATTTGCTGGGCCCAGTCGATGGCATAAACGGCGTTAAGAACTGGAGAAGGAGAATTAGCATCCTTAAACAAACACTGCAAATAAATTGCGAGCTGAAAAGGATTAGCAGGAAAAGGGCAGACGTGATTAGATGTTGCCCAACGTTTCCATCTTCTAAAACCTCCAAGGTAGGTACGCACAGTACCATCCGCTTTAGATCCAAGAACTGTGCTCTTCACCAAGGAAGCGGTGGGTTGGAGATGCTCGGGGGTTGAGGAGAAAAATTCTGACCACATTTCGGACTGGAACACATCTGCAAAGAGACAAAACTACCCAACAAGGAACGATATAAAACAAGGCAGACCACCTACCCAAAAACTCCACAACAAAGTGAAAAACTAACTAACCAACTAACTTAAAATATAAAACAAATTGTATAAGTAAATAAATAAAATCAATGAAAGAAAAAAAAATAACCAGATATCAAGTGAAAAACAAAATGTATAATAATCGAGATAATACGAACAAGAAACTAATAAACAACAATAAAGAAAATTGTAAATCAAAAGCAGGATGGCACAAGTAAACCTTCGTTCACGGGCACAGATAGCCTCAAGTGCGGAAAAGGGCACAGATTGTCCCTTAGACGCAAATCTGAAACAAGTTAAATAAACACACAAAAACTAATCAACACTTCAAATCAACGCGCAACTCGGTTAAGTGTCGGGCGCAGTTGGTCCCAAGTCCGGCAAAGGGCACAGATCGTCCCTAGACACAAATCTAACAACACTTCAAAATAACTCGCAATTCCATGAAAACTGGGCAAAGAAGGTCCCATGATCTTGGGCGCAGATGGTCCCACACTCCTGGGCACAGATGGTCCCACACTCCTGGGCACAGATGGTCCCAAACTCTCCAGGCACAAAAAAGGCCAGCACACTATAAAGGGGCAAAACGAGCTTCCATACTCTCCCCAATCAAAGATGAGTCGCAAAAACAAAGGCACACATTCAGAAAAAATATATGTACAACTTGGTAAAGGCTCAGCACACACGAACTGGACGCAAATCAGCCGCTTCTCAGCAACGCAAGGAACATCAACTAAAAGAAAGAAAAACAAAAAACAGACAAACTAGCGTAAAAAGGTAAAAGTGAGCGCCTCCAGAGAGAACACCAAGAGGGCCAATCTACATAAAACACCTCTTTAAATACTCTTGCCGAATCCCTTGACAGTTCATAACGACGAGAGCATATTTTTCCGCTAATTATTCAAAACGCGGAAAAATTCGACTCTCGTCTAAATTCCCTAACACCACCTAACCCGTGCGAAACGATAAACAGAAAACATGACACAGACTTGCTATCGTGTGCTAACTGGAGGCCGCACGGCCCCAAGAGTACAAAGAAAGAGACAACGACCTGCTAAAACATAAAGAACTTAAAAGAAAAAAAACATTAAAATACCTAACAATCGAAGTGGACTCTCAAAGCAATCATCCGGAACTTCAAGTCTTCATTTCCAAACACGCTATTGCAATTGCCGGAAACGTAAGCTTCTTTACATGAGGGAAGCTCCATCCAGTCAACAATAAAACTGGCAAAACGTCTTCCGTCTGGACAAATCATCGGCCAAAACGGGGCGGAGTGCCACAAAGGGACGATAACAGAACCTAAAGCTTTACAATTACGCATATGAAGAAGGACGCGCAGGATAAGGCAGATAGGCGGACAGGCATAATTGTTCTCCCCGACCCAATTCATAACAAAAGCATCTATGCCTTCAGAACCTGGATTCCAAAATAGCGAATTAAAACGCGGAAGTTTAGCATTCACATGATTTGCGAAACGGTCTATAGTATGAGGACCCCAAACTAAGTCAATGCGATGAAACGAAAGCGGAGAAAGGCCCCAATCGTCCGCGTCATAAATACGACTGAGAAAATCAGCCTGGTCATTCTGGGACCTTGGGATCCACTCCATTTCGATCGAAATGCCATGATTGCAGCAGATGTTAAAGATAGACAAAGCCTCGGACTGCAAATGACCTTTACTACTTCCAGACGAAATAATCCGAGGTACATTTTGGTTGTCCGTAAACCATTTAACAGTTAAACCTGATAACTGGTTAACCAAAGAAAGCAGAACAAATTTAACTGCCAAAATCTCTCTGAAAGTAGAGCTAGACCGCATTTCCTCGTCGGACCAAACGCCCGACACTAAATTAAGGCCACACTGCACGAAATAGCCACCAAAACCGGAGTCACTAGCATCGGAGTAAACAACACCAACTGCGCTCGATTTAGGTGACATAACCTTACCATTAAAAGCGTCAATATTGCTCAACCAAAAAGAATGTTCATTACGAATCTCAGGGGAAACAAGCAAGGGCTGATCCCAGGAGGTTCTACACTCAATAGCTGTATAGCAGTTCCTTGCAAACAGCCTGGTAACATTTCCTACTGCACAAGCCATAGAAATAATTTGCCCAGTAACTGAAGCAAGATCTCTGGCTATAATCTGGTCATTTTGGAGACAAAAAACTAAGGAAGATTTGAGCTTAAGGATGCAGCACTCAGGAATATGAATTAAACCTTTGTCAAAATCCAAAACGGATCCCAGGAAAACTAACTTCTGTGTAGGATCCCAAGTCGATTTGTCGTCGTTAGGAGTAAAACCAGAAAAAGCAAGATCTTGACGAATAAAATCACTAAGGATTCTGGCACGCTCCACAGACATATCCCCTCCAATCCCGTCGTCGAGATACATAAGAGTAAGATGACCACGACCTCTCCAGTATTTAACCAGTTGACGAACCACTTTGGTGAAGACATATGGAGCCGAAGTCAAACCAAAAGGCAAAACCTTAAATTCGTAAAATTTCATAACTCCATCGGAAGAAGGCCATTTAAACGACAAGAATTTCCTGTGCTCCTCGCAAATATCAATGTGGTGATAAGCTGACTTGAGATCAAAAGAAAAAACAAACATTCCAGAAGGAAACATTTGAAGAACTGTTCTCAAGTCTTCGTATTTGATGGACTTCTTAATGATAAATTTGTTAAGATGAGATAAATCCAAACTAAGCCTAAGTTTGCCTGACGACTGCACAGCGACGTGTAAAGGATTGCAAAACTGAGGGGAAACCAGAACCTCTCTTATGCAGCCACGTGTCAACAACTCTGAAATTGCACCCTGAACAAAAGCTCTCCGATGTAAAGCAGAAGATCGATTCTCAATCGAATACGGAAAGGGCGATTCCCGAAAAAGAATTTTGTAACCGTTTTGAATAATGTCAAGAACAAACTCTGAAGCTCCAACTACATCACGCCAAAAAGGAAAATTTGCTCGCAGCTTCCCTTGAATACAAAATGATTCTTCGGCGTCCTGCTCCGACTTAGCAAATTCACACTGATCCAAATCCAAAAACTCATGATTTCGATCCTGACGACAAGAGTTTATCTTTGGATGGGCAAGAGCTGGCCCAGTGACCTCTCTTTCCGCATCGAAAACACAAATCGGAGCCTCTGAAAAAGTTTCCGGAGTATCGACCTTGGGAACGAAAATAGCTACCAGCAGGAGGAAAAGAACCGGACGCACCACCAATTCTGGAAGCGTTATTTGGGGAAAGCGCAGAAAAGGAAAATTTGGCGCTGGATTTTCTCTTTTTCTCTTGAAGAGTTTTAAGCTTGGCTGCGGCTCTTTTTTCAGCCTTCTTAATTTTTGAGGCGTCCGCGTCATCGTCGGCCAAATCATCACAAACGTATTCTTGAACCGTGGCCCAACCAAATTCGGATTTGTCCGCTAGTTTAATTATCTTTTGTCTGCTATTAAGCAAGGAAATACCTTCATTCAATTCCTCCTTCGCCTTGCCAATATTTCCATTCTCCAAAGCTTTTAATGCGGCAGACCCCTTCTTGATCACCTTGCGGTTGAAATTGAACTGTTGCTCATTCCCTTTCTTCTTGAAGACGTGGGTTTCTGGTTGTACTTCCGAAGCTAATTGCGAAGCCAACTCCGTCTGCGCTTTAAGCAAGTTGCTTTGTACGCCCTGAATCTGCGTATTTACTGCGGACAGGATAACGTCCTTCTGCGCCTCCAAAATGGCATGTAAGTCGGAAGGGATAGAAGTGGATAATGAAGAATCCTCTTCGCCCATGAGCCGCGAAAACCAGAAAGAGAATTCTAACGTAAAAGTAATTATTCAAAACGCGGAAAAATTCGAATTTACTCCCTAGTGGGCCATCAAAATCCGTGGAGACACGAGAAAAGCGCAGGCCATTCCTCAACTCGTGGAGCTCTTAAGAATTGATTATGATCCAACAATCCGTGCGGCCGCCATTGCTCTTCGTAACTCCTGTGTGGACCCAGAGAACAAGAGAGCTGTTGCTAAGACTAACAATATTCTCCAGTTTATAATTGTAACAGATTCTCTAGTAGCTGGCTAGGTTCTAAATCACACATTTAACTTGGTTTTAGTTTTGTGTAACATGCACTGGCTCTCGACGTTACTAATTCCCCTGTATGAGGTGCAAGAAAAATAACTGTAATGCGCCGTCATCACTATCATTTCCTCCAGAAGCTAAGGCTCGATTACCAGCTGCTGTTTCGGGAATGAGTCTACACTCACCCCTCCCTTCTCGGGGAGGATACTCCGAACCCAAGTGAGCGGCGGAAATCGAGTCAAGCTTAGCGGTACCCTGAATGAACTCACTTCATTCAACGACTAATTCTCGAAAGTGGAGAAAAACCGATCAAATCGAGCGTGTAATCAACTAGGACGGAAAGGAATTTAGTTGGGATTAACCAGTCAGAATTCCTGAGGTATATGTTCATGTGGCTAGCTTCATTTTCCTCAGGTGAGAAAGCTATGGTTCATCTGGTTCACAGACTCCCCACAGGGGAGAAGGAGAGGCCAAGACTCGTGCAGGATCCAACTGTAGCCTCGCTTCTATGTGCCATCTATCAGCTGGCCAATAAGAACGACAAGAACTCCAAGTTAGTAATTCCAACATACTTTAATCGTTTTAAAAAAGTGTCTGCTTGATCATTTCTTTAAATCGTTTTTTTATTAATTTTAAAAATCGGCGAAAATAAACGACGTTGCGAAGTCATCTTGACCTCATTTTCGAGTTTAAAAAGATGGCTTCGAAACGTCATTTATTTTCGCTGATTTTATATTATTAATTGTGTATTATGATGTTCCCAATTTTTATTGTTGAATATTAACAGCCGGTTTCTCGATATATATGTAAAAAAAAATAGAAACTGTGTCATTTGTTTTTATTGTACCGCATACTCGTTGTTAGATTTTTACGGAAAACTACAGGAATTCGCAAGATGGTGAGGATAGCAACAGATCAGGACAAAACTTACTCATCCAGGGTCATAAAAATAGCAAATCAGGTGAGCAAGGTGTCAATCAATCATTTAGCCGTGTATCGATCCGTCAGTCAGAGTTAACTAATCAAACAGCAGATTCAACCAGTCAGGTGGTGACTTCTTTACTCAGTCAAGTGTTTGTCTGTTTATCAGTGAATCACTTTGTTCGTTTGGCGGTGTCCTGTTACAAGAGGCAGCGTGGTCGAGTGGTTAGGGTGCTGGATTTGTAATCGGGAGGTTCCGGGTTCCAATCCCACTCCGACCACCGAGCTGGAATTGTTTGTCGGTAGTCCCCAGTTCAACTCCCCTGTCTTGCACTTGTAAACACTAAATAGCCAACTGGCCTGACACCCGCCAGTTGGAATTCTCAATCTGTATCGTTCTGTTTGAAATATTTGTTTCACTATCCAATATTTGCAAAGGAACGCGAAATCTAAGGGCTACCTCTTTGGTCTTCCTCTGGAAAGCGGACACACTTAAATCTAAAAATGCCCTTGATAAATACATGAGTTGTCCCAGTGACTCGATTTAGTGCCCCCGTTCCTCCTTCCGTTGAATAAGTGTTTTTGAAGCCTCTCCCGCATCTCACTCTCTGTACTGAAGAGCGTGCCATTTGCATTACCCCCTTCCAATACGGCTTTCTTGTAAAGAAGTTAGTTAATAACATATGAAATTACTGTATTCAAATAAAAGTGAATCAATCAATCGTAGACTAAATTACGTTGAAGTCGAACTGTTACTTTTCGTACTGCTTTACCTTCTCTCGTTAACTTGGTTTTTCACAGGCGGTCTGTTTTCGAGGGGCTTCCCCTTCGCTCCCGAACTGAAACATCTGAGCCCTGGCTTTAAATCAAATGTATACTGAATCTATTTGATCAAACTGTCGGACTCTAGCTCTCATTGTCTGTGGTGTTGCAGGTGTTGGCCAATCTGTGGAGCCACAGCCTGCTTCAGCAACAGATGAAACACGAAGGATGGCAGTACGACGCCACAAGGAACGCCGAGCTTGCTCTAGCCCCGATGGATTTTGAAGCCACTTCACTCCCCCGCACACCCGACGACCGCAACCGACGAGAACCGAGCGCCAGACGCTTTGAAAACGAATACGATCAGTGGCCAAGAGACAGTCGTCGGCCCAGGGACAACTGGGACAGAGTAAATGGCGAACCTTCGGGTGGAACCGACATATCTTCGGAATCAGATCGGCAACGCAGCTGGGGGGAGAGCTTGAACCAGCTCCCCCCTCCCTACGCGTCAGATGATAGCTATTCCAGGGGGAGTCGGTCAAGGGATGATATCCCCATGGATGAGGTGCGAAGCTCGTCACGCGAGTCAGCCACGAATTCAGTGCGTGACGAGAATGACAATCCCAATGACAGGACACTCAGGTTGAATGACAGTGGGGGAGGGGGTGGAAAGGAAGAAGACCTGTGGGTCTAAAAGTAAGGGGACTTGAGTAAATAAGATAACCTACTTCGATATAAGTTACGAATCCGAAGAGTATTGCAGATTACAGAATGTTACAGCCAAAACTTACCTTGCTGAAACTGACCTTTGTACAGGGCGATAATTCCAAACTGCCTTGTCGCACTTAAAAAAAATATCGAGCGTCGTTTCTCAGGAATACCACATCACTGGATTTTTTTCCAAGTGAATTTCCATACTGAGGTTAAAATTTCTGTGTAGTTTGCTGCAAAATGACCAGTGGTCACTTTTTCTCAAATTTTAAACTGTAGTTAAAGAAAAGGAAGAGAATGTCGTCATGTACAATGCCTTCGCGGCTATGTACCTATTCCTCTTTTTGTGTAGTCGCTGGAAACCATTGCCGGCAAGTTAATCCGCGTTTGTTTGATTGTTTTAACTGAGTTAATTCTACTGCACCGTAAACATCAGTGATCCAGCGCCCCATAGTGGAGTAAAAAAATCAGTAAAGTTTGAATTGGAATTGAAAAGGCTTTGACAAGTGGATGAACCAAGCATGAATGTATTATCGTTTATTTAATTATGCGTTAAGTACGTATGAAAAACGTACTTTTTTCAGCTGAAACATTTTTGCACCCAGCGAGTCGAGATGGTCTTTCTAAAGACTCACTCTGCTTTTTACCTCCCCTTGTAGGTTTTGTATTTCAAACATGTGCTCTCGCTGTGTGTCGAACTCATTTGATTTGGTCGTTTCAAACCCTCCGCCGAACTCACTGCGTATGTTAACTCCACGTTTAATTAGAAACATCGCCATGGCGAGTTATTTTGAGGCCAGTTCCCTTAAGTGTTGAATTCGTTTCGTTCGTTCAAGTAAAAGGAAAAATTGTCCGCCAAAAGAACTCGCTTGCTTTTTATTCGTGTACCTTCCTTGACTAATAGAGCTTAAATCCGTTGAGTTTGATACAGCAGTGACGGTAATACTATGTTGACGCAGTTCGACAATCGTAGCAAATTTTGCATCAAACACTGAAAACGTTGCACAGTTTTGAAACTTTGTACATGGAATTTTCGGCTAATTTAAGCTTGTGACATGTTGTAGTCGTAGACCAAAGGCATTTTAGATAGGTAATTGCTAAATTATTTACTATATACCAGAAGCTGTAGACCCGGGGGATGGGGGAGTGGAGGGGGGGGGGGGGGCAATGAAAAAATTTTAATACCGGGAGGCTCCGCCCCGAGGTCCGACCCCTTACCCTTCAAGAATTATATACCATTTTTGACAGAAAAGGTACCCCTTCCGTATACCTTCCATTGACAAATAGTACCCCTTTCGTATACCTAAAACAAGAAGTCTTTTGGTCATTTTCATGTAGCGTTCAATAAATTAAAACAGTACAGTCATAAGGTATGTGTGTTCGAAATATTGTAATGAAGGGCCCTTTTAAATACCTCAATGACAGATTTCTTTACCCTTTCATACAGCTATTTTAATTAACGTTGTCGGATAAAAGCGTAAAGCTACAAGGCAAGACCGCAAGGTTATGTGGGATTTTTTTTCTGAACAAATTCATCGAAATCAGCTATGCCTCGCCTGTACAGTGAAGATCTACGATAGCGATCCATTTGGACAAAAGAAATTTTAGGATATCAAGTAGATGAGGTAGTAGCTGCTTTGAGGATGTCACCAAGAACAATCGAACAATATGTCTTTGCACTTTTTCGACCTCCCTGTAAAAAATGGCAAGTCTGGGGGTTTGTCCTCACTGTCATGAGTTCCATTTAGCTGTACAAGAAAACACCAGTGAGCTGTATTCAGTTCCTGTGTTAACTGATTAGGGAACTCAAGCAGCGGCGACGGCAACACCAACGAAAACGTCACTTGAAAATAGAACTTTATTTTATTTGTGCTACTTCGCCATTATTTTAACTCGTTCAACTTCTACAGAAACGGCGAACTACCCAGGAACCAAATTGGCAGGAGTGGCGCTCAAGTTACTGAGAAAACTGAATGAAAAATTCGCCGTCGTGTGTTCACGTTCTCAACAAAACCTTGAATTTGGTCATCTCACTTTACTGTTTTGCAGAGGACGGCAAAGAAATGTTCCAAAATTTAAAACGCATGTGCAAAACTATTGTTTTTGCTCATTAAACCTTTTGTTTTGTGGCGTTTTCGCTGCCGTCGCTTTTATCGTTGCTTAGCTCGCTAATAGCTATGAACCCAGCTACCTGACTTAAATGGTACAGACACAAAAAATAGAATTTACCATGAAACACGATTAACAGCTAGCAATGGGGCCCAAACATAAGGATTTTCTTCACTACTGCATGAATAGAAGATTTTTTTTTACTTTTCTACTTGGTAAAAGCTGTAAAAACGGCATAAAATTAACATACGTGTATGCACGTGGGGTCCGCGAGTTTCGAGTGAGTTAAATGCTAATTCACATGGCATTATAAAAATAATTTGAAGAAAAATATTGACGAACATAACTCTTACAAACTTTACAGTGTAAAATTGAGACAAAAATGAAATCTTTTTAAAGATAATCGGACCCCCATCATTCCTCGCACTGAGAATGTTTGACGTGACTGGCGCGAAATTTAAAAATCCTTACCAACATCCTGGCCCAACAACGCATTTTAAACTGACAGGCGTGCTTCATAACTTAACGGCACTTCTTCATCATCATTAGTCATTATCTCACAACTGGGTCCGGGGTTAGCTACACAAAACAATAAATTGTTTAAAACCAGTTCCTGATCATTACAAGCGGAATTAGAGAAGCTTGAATTCCAGCCGTCTTCTTGAGTAACACACTCTCCTGAGTATGCAACCTGAGGAGAGGGGGATGATATTCAGGATAAAACTACTATACCTTTTCTTTTCTTCCCCGATGCTGAGACGAGTGAGTTCTTGGCTTTAGGTAAATGTGGATCGACCCACAAAGTAATCATCCCCTTTTTCACTAAGGACAGCGCCTCGGCAAGTTGGCTTTCGAAGTAATGAAAAACTTCTTGTTTCCTTCACCGATGTAACCAAAATTAAAGTTACAATCTGCTGCTGACCGGAGCTCCTCTGTGCATCTCTCCAATAAGTAGGCTTTTAATCCAATAACACTGTCAAACAGAGGCACGTTTCGAACGCAATACGAATCGTGCGACGTTTTTGCTTTTAAAACACGCAGACAAATGTTTACAGTGTTTTCTTCCATCCTGCTTGTCGCGCCTCCGAAAATAAATTAAGAACCACCCATATTACCTTTCGGTCTTGTCTTTAAGCTTAAAACATTTATCCTACAGCCTTAATTGAAATAGCTGTATACTTTGTCTCGTGAAATCCCTACCCTTTTATATACCTGAAGCGTGAAAAAGGTACCCCTTCGGGCGGAGCCTCCCTGTATAGGCCATCTACATCTACATCTACATCTACATCTACATCTACATCTACATCTACATCTTCAGCACTCGGCAAAGTCCCATTGACTTATGGCTGTTATTCGTGTGGCCTCATACACCATAAGCCTTTTTGGGACATCACGCCAAGCCGGCCACTTGCTGAATGGAACAGGTCAGCACTAGGGGTGGTCACAGCCAGAGTTTTGTTACGTCCCTAGTGGTTCTTTTACGTCCCACGGAATCAGAGAATTATGAAGAGTTGTGAGACGGGGCCTACCATTTATCGTCCTTATCCGAGAAGACTAGAAAGTCTAACCGTTTGTAGATGTCATTACAAAGGCAGCACTTTCTCCTCAATTATTTAAAGACCCTGAGTGTTGGTCCGGCCGAGGTTTTGAGCCCGCGACCTCCCACACGGTAATCCGGTGCTCTACCACTGACCGCCCCCCCCCCCCGGGGCTGTAGATAACGTATTTTGTCATTTGGTAATATTTGTGATTGTAGATTGTGCTTTGTAGAACGTTTTATTGGTATTAAAATCTCTTACAGTGACTGTGATTTGTATTTCCCTCTGTGATCCCTGTCCTTGTTCCTGAAGTAGCCAAGTATATGCCTGTCTCTCCTTAGTAACTGTTTTTCTCGTTTTCACGCGTGGAAAAAAGTAGAACGCCTCATCACGATAGTAACGCTTCGAGTGGTGAGGTCTCTGGACATGAAATCCGGAGGTGCCAGGTTCAAGACCTGCTGTGACCAGAGCTAGAGTTAACTCTTCCAACTGTCGAGATTCCTAACCTTTCATCTTCCAAGTGAAATTTGTTTGCCATGTTTGTTTTATTATCCCTGAAAAAGCCTCAGACCATGTGACCCACCAACATGGGAAACGAGGGACTGTCAATACTACCCCAAAGCAACGGGGTTTGGGGTTTAGTTGGCGGCTTTCAGCTTTTACAGCAAAAAATTGCGAAAGTATTTTAAGGCTTGAACATCAAAGTTGCGCATAAACTCATTCTAAAGAAACCTAAGGACAATACCCACAAGGGGAGGGGTACTCCCTATGATGGCCTATACAGGGCTCCTCCCGAAACGGGGCCGAAAGGCTTCAGGTACATAAGAGGGTAGGGATTTCACGAGTTGAAGTATATGAAAAGATAGGGAAATATGTCATTTATGCACTTAAAATGGCCTTTAACTAAAATATTTTGAACAGACGCACCTTATGGCTGTATCGATTTAATTCATCAAACGTTGGATGGTAATGGCAAGAGGACTTCCCCGTTTTCCTTCATTCACCCTGTCCAATGATGCAGTGTTTTTTTAAAATTACGTTTGCGAAAGGGGTACCATTTTTATAAGGATCAGTATACGAAAGCAAGAGTACCTGTCAAAAATAGTATATAAAAGGGTAAGGGGGGACTTTCCTGCTAGCAGAGGTCTCTGGCGAGAAAGGAGAGAGGCCTCTTCCGGTGTCCGACGAGTTTCCTGTTGCGCAAGCGTGAGCATTCCCTTGACAACAAATGACGTATTGGTCACGTGCGATCCTACTCGGCAAACCCGTTTGCGCGTGAAATTTGCAGCAGCCCTACGCTGTTCACAACATCTACAATAAGGGTGTGTTCCTTTCGGAGTATCCAAAAACGAATTTTTGATCCGAGATTCACCAGATTTCACGACCGAATGGATCACAAAATCCGAAAAAGGAGGATTGTGTTACTACGGCCACCTTGCATATTCATTAAATTCTTGGTTTTCACATGACGTCATCAAAAACTAAAACTCAAAAGTAAACAGACTTGTCCGTTTTTTTCTTCATCACGTAAAAGAATATTAGAATTGCATCTGCTTCCATGTTTTCGGCTATGTAGCGTGCTTTGTTTTTAAAATAGAGCAGTTTGAATTTGATAGTGATTCACAGTGTGTAACATAACAGATGTCTGCCCACAAGCATATCACGTACATGAAAACATCGATTCACCATGTGTTTTTGAGGTCTCAGGGGCACCCAACGACAAGTTTCCGTATATATCTGTTCGGTGGAGGGTAATTCGCCTTGGGCTTTCGGCGTCGATTAAAGAGTGCACTCGGATTTTCGTTATTAAAACGGGGCCTTAAAGATTCGAAATAGGGAACTGATAGCCTCTGAGGTTTTTCGGAAAGGTCGTAATTGCTGTTTTTGGCAGTCAAAAACGTCAGCTAGCATTTTCGGAAAGAAAATTGTTCTCTAGAAAGCTCGTGGAAAGTTCATTTCAGCTTGCATTTTCTCAAAGGAAGATTTTGTTCCCTAACATTTCGGGCAATTAAAATTTCAGCTAGGGAATCCGAACAGATCAACTTCTTCTAGCTTATGAAAACATCACTTTAAACAGACTTCAAACACCACAAGGTACTTAAAAATGCCTTTCTACAGCTTTTGGTTGATTTGGCTCGTTGGATGCCACTGAGGTTTTAAAAGCCAATATGACAAGAAAACCATCTACGTGAAAGTTTGCAGGCTCAACAGAGCGAAGAAAGCCTTTGGCATAGCCAAAGTAAGTTCCAGATGTTTTTCACTCGTTTCCGACCGCCATGGTCAATCAGATTAATTTCAAATCCACTGGTGAAAGGAACGGAGCAGATCATAAATCCAAAAATCTGGAGATTTCAATTTCTTTGAACGTTCGTCATCACATTCATTGTACCGGTATAGATATAAATATATATTTTTATTTTTATTTATAACACATATTTACATTCTTAAAAGCTGAAGAATGTTGCAGTAGCAACCGAAAAGTTCTAACAGAGTTTTAAGCCCAGTGTCAACTTTCAACCTGAACCATGGGTTTCATGGGCTCCTGCAGGAGTCATGTAACTATGACGAGCCAAAACGGACAAAAATACTTCTTTGATATATATAAGACTTCTCCTAAATATGTAATACTTGTTTCAAATAGATAAAACTCGATGTAGAAATATCCAACTTGTTTCCAAATAAACACAACATCTTGTAAATATATAAAACTTCCTTTGAATATTTATACAACTTGAGGCACAAATACAAAACTTGTTTCAAATATTTGACTTGGTTCACACAAATAGGACTTGCGCCGCATATATAAAACTTCTTATCGATTAGATTATTGCAAATCGATACCACAGTTAGTATCCAGGCCTCTGGAAAACGAGTTTACCTAAAATAGAGAATACGGAATCCGGAATCCGGAATTCGGAATCCAGAATAAAGAAGTTTGGTGAAAAATTTTTACAAAGGTTGAAGTCGCTTGGGCAAAATATGGTCAACAAATTATATGATGACTTAGCCTGAGTTTTGCAGCAAGCAAGCCCGTGAAGTTTATTCTAGGGCGGCATTTTAATACTTTGGTTTTGCTTTTAATAAACCGCCTGATTCCTTTGAAGCACACGGCTTTCAATCACACCACAACGATACTAATCAATGTATTGTGCATTTTGAACATTTTAAAATCAAATCATTTTAACTAAAAGCGCCTTTTCTTATTCTTTTTGTCGATGAAAAGTGTTGGGCCTGTCCACAAGTTGACGGCAAACTTTTTGAACAACTTTCGATTTTCGATCAACCTTTTTTGATTTGAGCAACTTTTTTTCCGTTTTCCATGTTTTGTTATTCATTTCAGCTTGATCTTTATAAAACAAGAGCTATTTTTTGCTTATTATTTTGAACGCTACGTGACCAAAAACCAGAGAAAAATCGCTTTGCATATTTTGACTTAATTGCGCGTGGGAACGCTTACGCCTGATTGATCATTGTCTGTTTGGGAACTGTTTCGGTGTGTACATTTCAGGTTGTTGAGTGGCAGTCGATAAAAGGAGGAACATGGTCGGAACATGGTACATTCCCGGACATCTCCAAAAGACGAAGAAAAATCAATTTTAAAAAAACTTGAAAATATGCAGAAAAAATATAATTTGAGAGATTAATTGGGGAAAAAATAGACAAAAAATTATTCATCACAAAAAAGACGTTTATAAATGCCCCACTTTGAAATGATAGCTATGGGGGCTGGGTGAGGATTGTTTTAGTGCTTTCGTTTGCTTACAACATTTTCAGAAAGATTCACCCTCATACCGTCGTCTGTCATTGCTCTTTTTTTCGAGGGGCTTTCCAAGAGTCGCTCCTTTGCTGAAACCTAAGTCAGTATGGTACCCAATATACCTTGAAACTTTGATATAGGAACCTCGAGCACGTGAAATCCGCTGCTCTCCACTTCTGATCGGTTAAGGATATCTACAACAACTGAGGATTCCGCCAGGCCTACTTTTACAGTAGGCGATAAACGTGGTTAATCTGTTCCAAGAAAGATTTTATTCCCAATAGCAATGCTTCTCACTACGTTTTTGCAGCGAGGGTAGCACTGCATGGGCCTGTTTGTTTCTTAAGGTTAAACATGTACGAGGCTGGTGTAAAATCTCGCGGGTCAGCTCGTTAAGCTCCATTTAATGATCCTGCATACGGTCTTTCTTAATAGTTATCCCTATATCCCTCCACAGTGACTCAGCTGGAAAGAACAAACCAAGTCCCAGACTAAGACTTCAGTCCTGTCACCTTCCTCCTTGTGTAAGACATCTATCGTCTTGCTCGGTTCTTTTAACCCTCTTAGTAATTATTAATTCCAGTTTCTAGATTCCGGATTCCGGATTCCAGGTTCTGGATTCCGGATTCCCTGTTTTAGGTAAACCCGTTTACTAAAGGCCTGGCTACTAACTGTGGTATCGATTTGCAATAATCTAATCGATAAGAAGTTTTATATATGCGGCGCAAGTCCTATTTGTGTGAACCAAGTCAAATATTTGAAACAAGTTTTGTATTTGTGCCTCAAGTTGTATAAATATTCAAAGCAAGTTTTATATATTTGCAAGATGTTTTGTTTATTTGGAAACAAGTTGGATATTTCTACATATATTTGGGAGAAGTCTTATATATATCAAAGAAGTATTGTGTTTATTTGGAAACAAGTTGGATATTTCTACATCGAGTTATATCTATAAGAAACAAGTATTATATATTTAGGCGAAGTCTTATATATAATGATACATCAAAGAAGTTGGCGGGTTACTCTTTCATGTTACGCTTACGCGAAATAGATATAACTCGCGTGTATGGGTAACAGAGTATTACAGCGCGCATACACGTACTACCCTGTATACCCCAGTACACCCTGTATACCCAGGTACACCCTGTATTCCCCTCTACACCCTGTATTCCCATGAACACCCTGTATTCCCCTGTAATCCCTGTATTCCCCTGTACACCCTGTATTCCCCTGTACACCCTGTATTCCCACTTACACACTGTATTCCCACATACAACCTGTACTCCCACGTACACCCTGTATTCCTATGTACACCCTGTATTCCCCTGTACACCCTGTATTCCCACATACACCCTGTACTCCCACGTACACCCTGTACTCCCACGTACACCCTGTATTCCCATGTACACCCTGTATTCCCCTGTACACCCTGTATTCCCATGTACACCCTGTATTCCCATGTACACCCTGTATTCCCATGTACACCCTGTATTCCCATGTACACCCTGTATTCCCATGTACACCCTGTATTCCCATGTACACCCTGTATTCCCACGTACACCCTGTATTCCCACGTACACCCTGTATTCCCATGTACACCCTGTATTCCCCTGTACACCCTGTATTCCCATGTACACCCTGTATTCCCATGTACACCCTGTATTCCCATGTACACCCTGTATTCCCATGTACACCCTGTATTCCCATGTACACCCTGTATTCCCACGTACACCCCGTATTCCCACGTACACCCTGTATTCCCACGTACACCCTGTATTCCCATCTACACCCTGTATTCCCCTGTACACCCTGTATTCCCATGTACACCCTGTATTCCCATGTACACCCTGTATTCCCATGTACACCCTGTATTCCCACGTACACCCTGTATTCCCATGTACACCCTCTTTTCCCACGTAAACCCTGTATTCCCCTCTACACCCTGTATTCCTATGTACACCCTGTATTCTCATGTACACCCTGTATTCCCCTGTACACCCTGTATTCCCCTGTACACCCTGTATTCCCATGTACACCCTGTATTCCCATGTACACTCTGTATTCCCATGTACACCCTGTATTCCCATGTACACCCTATATTCCCATGTACACCCTGTATTCCCATGTACACCCTGTATTCCCACGTACACCCTGTTTTCCCATGTACACCCTGTATTCCCATGTACACCCTGTATTCCCCTTTACACCCTGTATTCCCTGTACACCCTGTATTCTCATGTACACCCTGTATTCCCTTGTACGACCTGTATTCCCATGTACACCCTGTATTCCCATGTACACCCTGTATTCCCATGTACACCCTGTATTCCAATGTACACCCTGTATTCCCATGTACACCCTGTATTCCCCTGTACACCCTGTATTCTCATGTACACCCTGTATTCCCATGTACACCCTGTATTCCCATGTACACTCTGTTTTCCCATGTACACCCTGTATTCCCATGTACACCCTGTATTCCCATGTACACCCTGTATTCCCATGTACACCATGTATTCCCACGTACACCCTGTTTTCCAATGTACACCCTGTATTCCCATGTACACCCTGTATTCCCATGAACACCCTGTATTCCCCTTTACACCCTGTATTCCCTGTACACCCTGTATTCTCATGTACACCCTGTATTCCCTTGTACACCCTGTATTCCCACGTACACCCTGTATTCCCACGTACACCCTATATTCCCACGTACACCCTATATTCCCACGTACACCCTGTATTCCCACGTACATCCTGTATTCCCACGTACACCCTGTATTCCCATGTACACCCTGTATTCCCATGTACACCCTGTATTCCCACGTACACCCTGTTTTCCCATGTACACCCTGTATTCCCATGTACACCCTGTATTCCCATGTACACCATGTATTCCCATGTACACCCTGTATTCCCACGTACACCCTGTTTTCTCATGTACACCCTGTATTCCCACGTACACCCTGTATTCCTATGTACACCCTGTATTCCCATGTACACCCTGTATTCCCATGTACACCCTGTATTCCCATGTACACCCTGTATTCCCAGGTACACCCTGTATTCCCACGTACACCCTGTATTCCCACTTACACCCTGTATTCCCATGTACACCCTGTATTCCCATGTACACCCTGTATTCCCACGTACACCCTGTTTTCCCATGTACACCCTGTATTCCCATGTACACCCTGTATTCTCCTTTACACCCTGTATTCCCTGTACACCCTGTATTCTCATGTACACCCTGTATTCCCTTGTACACCCTGTATTCCCATGTACACCCTGTATTCCCATGTACACCCTATATTCCCATGTACACCCTGTATTCCAATGTACACCCTGTATTCCCATGTAAAGCCTGTATTCCCATGTACACCCTGTATTCCCATGTACACCCTGTATTCCCACGTACACCCTGTATTCCCACGTACACCCTGTATTCCCACGTACACCCTGTATTCCCACGTACACCCTGTATTCCCACGTACATCCTGTATTCCCACGTACACCCTGTATTCCCATGTACACCTGTATTCCCATGTACACCCTGTATTCCCATGTACACCCTGTATTCCCATGTTAACCCTGTATTCCCACGTACACCCTGTATTCCCATGTACACCCTGTATTCCCATGTACACCCTGTATTCCCATGTACACCCTGTATTCCCTTGTACACCCTGTATTCCCACATACACCCTCTATTTCCCTGTACACCCTGTATTCCCATGTACACCCTGTATTCTCATGTACAGCTTGTATTTACCTGTACACCCTGTATTCCCTGTACAGCCGTTACTCCCTCTACACTTTGTTTACCCAGTGTTCACCCTTTTTACCCATGTAATGATAATTAGAATAATAATAATAATAATAATAATAATAATAATAATAATAATCAGTTTATTTAAGTCTTAAATCTAATTAGCCAAGGTATTTAGTCATGCAAATTATATTAAGAATTACTTTTTAAATAAATCCAAGGTAACGAAAATAGAATGGAGAGGGGACGTAATTAGTGCCCTAAATAATATTTAATTATTAATATCTATAGTTTATTACAAAAACATATAAGCACACACACACAGACACACACAAGTATACATCATGGCACAAAACAGGGTACTGAGCAAAATAATATTTGATACTTGCTTTTCTAAAAAGGAGTTGGTATTTTATTTTACTTATAATGATTCAAAAATCACTTTTCGCGGAAAAGGTACTTAATTGATCATGGTATGATATGAACTGAAATTTGTTGTGGAGCAGCTCCTTCAAAAGTTTCATAAAAACGTCCGTAGAACGCTCGTCCAAAATAAACAAGATGGATCGCATGAACAATAAAAAACAACTTAACGTAAACTATATTTCGATTTTCAAAGAAACTGAACACCACAGACCATCCAGACCAACAACGCATATTAATTGTTCCCATTATATGAGTTAAGTAAAAGCAATAGTTTTCTTTGATTTGCATGTATAAAAATACTGGACCTTGTAATGCTTAAAAAAAAATGATCTTAATTTTATAACAATTTTATTTTGTTAGGATATTTTCCCGTGAAGGAATAATTCTTTTTCAAACAGCAGCTCCTCAATTACCCCCAAAGGAACGACGGCGGTGCGAAGCTGAGTTGAGGTTGGCAACGAAAAACGGTTCCAAAGGCTTTCTCGAAGTCCTTAAATCGGTCGAAATGTTCTTCTCCCCGGAAGGCCAAAAATCTTTGGACGAGGACATCTCGCCTCGTGTATCAACAATTTTTGATGGCCTTCTTAGAAGCCAGTCAAATTACGAAAAACTGGCTTGGTTCACATTTGATGTAAGTTATCTCGAATCCCTCTAGAGGTAGGCCCACACAAGGGGATTTGTTGCAGGAGCATGTTGCTACAAAACGTAGCAGGGACACATTTATAAACTGTACACATTAGGGATTATCTAACTGGGACGTGTAGCAGGGACATGAATCCAGGGAAGGACCACGACTTGCTCACACACACGAAAATGTAGCTGGAACATATCCCTGGTAAATGTTACAGGGACACGTCACCTCGTGTGTGTTGACACTTTTTCTCTCGTGCATGAAGTTCAATAAACTGAACTCCGTGCAACATGTTGCATGACACATTTTGCACAAAATTCATGTTCCACGAATGAAAAAGGTGTCAACGCACACGAGGGAATGTGTCCATGCAACACGTCCCTGAAACATATCCCGGGAACTTTTTCCCAAGTGCGTAAACTGTGCGATTTGGTCCCTGCTACATGTCTGCTACGATTTCGTTACATGTTGCAGCGACATGTCCCCTCGTGCGGACCCTCGTGCCTTTCATGTTTCTATAATAAGTTGTTCAAGAGCAGGATACCAATAGGTGGTTTGCAGCCAATCTCTACAGACACAGATGACAATGACGAAATGAACAAATGCTGGTGGACGATCAAAGGGAGGTAAAGAGAGATCTATTGTCCTCGTCCACCAGCATGGCGGCGATGACGTAACGTGCAAACCACCTATACGTATTTTGATTAGTTATTATATATTGAGGGGGTGGGGAGGAGGAGGTAAATGATGTCAACAAGCCCTGTAAGAAACAGATTGGTGTGCTGATAGTATGTCCTTTTTATATGTGATCTTTCAGATGCTTCGAAGAGCGGGAAAAGAAGATGACATGGAGTTAATTTGGGACTATTTAGAAGACGTTCTGGCCCCATTTATCAAACGAATATTCCAAGAGTCCACTGCAGCAACCAAAATTCCCGAAGCACAGGCTTTCAAGGGAAATGTTAACGTGTGGGACGCTCTGGCGGAAAAGATGATCACTTTTACGCCAAGGGAGGTAAGACTCTTAACTGATATAGCCACTCGGTCCTGAACAATGTCAACTTTTATCACTTCCGACTGTCCCTGTCATCGACCTGTCCCTGTTGGTAGGGACATAGAGGAACAATGACAACTTATTAACATGCCAACTCATAAAATGATTTTCGGTTTTGTTACGATTATCTCTAACCAATTTCTCAAATTTTCTCAAATGCTTTCCCGTAGATTATCACTATTATAAAAAATTTCCTTCGGGGACTGTAATTTGCCTAAATTGTTTCCAGAGTATAAACGTTAGGGTTAGGGTTGGGGTTGGGGTTAGGGTTAGGGCTGAACTTCTTTGGCATATTAAATGATACTAGATCACTATCGTAACTGCTTATGCGCAAGTAATACCGTCATAAAGTTAAGCTTTCATATAGTTGTTGACAAGTGGCATTATGCTTGTCCAATTTTCAACTAATTGGTGCGCCGATTCTTTTGTAGGTCTCATACGTCTGCCGCAGAATAAAACTAAAAGGGGTGGAATGTATTTGCCTCTCCTTGAACTTCCTTAATGCAGTCCTGGGAACGCCAAGTGACAGGTTATGCATTCGAGAAATTGAATCTGCCCTTGGTAACCAGGTGCAGCTTATGCAATACAAAGGCCGTCGAAGGTTTCTCAGTCCCGACTCTGGCGAAGATTATTTCAAGGTAATAAGATGTAGTATTGGACTTTTCAGGGTTAGTTAGTAAGAAGTAAAATTGTACTATTTTGCGAACCACACACAAGATTTCGCCAATAAAAGTAATGCCACGCGTTAGCAGGCCTGCTGTCCAACAGATTTTAGGACTCAAGTAAAACAAATTCAATGTGCATTGTTCCAAACTCTTTTTCACAGATAGTGAAAGGCATCGACGTCATTGGAAAAACAGAGTTCATCAGGGCATTAGGGATCCCCGAGCAATTCGTACCAGCTCCTTTAAGGAGAATTGTACACGGAAATGTAACTTCTGAAGAAACTGCAGGTAACTGAAATAAACAAAGGAACCATGACCTCAACCATGAGTCCATGTCACCTCGATCATTATTAAAATTTCCGTTATGACCATTAGCAATGCTGATTCATTCTCTAGTAGTTCATAACATTATTTTTTTTAATGCAGATGATGCCACCAGAGAGATTATAACAGAAACAGAGAATAACCCTGAAACAGGTGCGAAATGTTTTGAAAATTTTCTGAAATATGCATCTGATCGCCCCTCCCATTTCACGGTCTTGTATCCATCGTCAGTTGCAGGTGACAGTATGGTTTAGGAGTTCATAACATGCAGATGATATCACCAGAAACATTATACCAGAAACAGAGAATAACCCTCATACAAGTGCGAAATGTTCTTAACATTTTCTGAAATATGTACCGGATCGCCCCTCCCATTTCACGGTCCTGGGTCTATCGTCAGTTGCAGGCAGTATGGATTTGGAATTCATAACATTATTTTTTTAACGCAGATGATGCCGCCAGAGAGATTATGACAGAAACAGATAATAACTCTCAAACAGGTGCGAAATGTTTTTGTTTTGTTAGTTTTTTTTTAACATTTTCTGAAATATGAGCAGGATCGCCCCTGCCATTTGACGGTCCACGGTCCTGTATCCATCGTCAGTTGCAGGCAGTATGGTTTAGGAGTTCATAACATTATTTTTTTAATGCAGATGATGCCGCCAGAGAGATTATGACAGAAACAGATAATAACTCTCAAACAGGTGCGAAATGTTTTTGTTTTGTTAGTTTTTTTTTAACATTTTCTGAAATATGCGCAGGATCGCCCCTGCCATTTGACGGTCCACGGTCCTGTATCCATCGTCAGTTGCAGGTGACAGTATGGTTTAGGAGTTCATAACATTATTTTTTTTAATGCAGATGATGCCACCAGAAATATTATAACAGAAACAGAGAATAACCCTCAAACAGGCGCGAAATGTTTTGTAAATTTTCCGAAATATGCATCGGATCGCCCCTCCCATTTCACGGTCCTGTATCCATCGCCAGTTGCAGGCAGTATGGATTTGGAATTCATACCATAATTTTTTAAATGCAGATGATGTCACCAGAGAGATTATAACAGAAACAGAGAATAACCCTCATACAGGTGAAAAAATGTTTTTGTTTCAGTGTTTTGTTATGTTTTTTCAACATTTTCTCAAATATGCGCCGGATCGCCGGGTCAAGAAAGGAAATAAGTTACTTCTAAGTCCTTTTTGCTTCTTCTTCAGTTGGCACAACTGCAGGAGCAATCAACCTGCAATCGGAAGGCAATGGCAACAAAGGTAGTTGACTGTTTTGTCGAAGTCCAAGCACTTACTTTGAAAGACGAACTTCAAGTGACACGTATTCTTGTATCCAGCTTTTCCGTCGAAGGAAACTAATAGTCCGTATACAGTGAGACCTGTGTCTAAAAGCGAGCACGGGTGATTTTTTTAAGCGAAACGTATTTCTGCGTCTAACGCTCTTATTATACCTATGTCACTGTTAAAATTTGAAGATTATTAACTTCTAACTGATTCCGTTTGTTTAGTTTTCTTTTGGTTATTTTCCAGGTGATGTCGATGAAATTGTCATAGGGGACAATGAAAAAGAAGAAGAACAGGTAAATTTTGTTAATCAGTGTTGTTATTTGAGGTTCATCCAAGAGAAAAATGGTTGTGCAGGACTTACACTTGAAAATTTCTTTTTGCTGTATAGGTTCTTGACGACGCGGCATTGGTTAATGCGGCAAAAGGTATAAACAGCTACATCACCCATTTCTGTACAGATGTTCTAAACTTTATTTATCGGCTATACATTATCAATAACCATTTCAAGAATACCAGGGATATTTTCACAAGAAACAGTCACCTTACACTGCCTCAAATATGTACCAGCTAGTTTGTATTTTATTTCTCTTTTTCTATTTAGAAGCAGAATCCTCCTTAACACGTCCGGGCCATAAAAGAAAACATAGACGAGGTAAAATATTAAGGCAAACATGATAGTGCTATGACTAGTTCTTATAGCGAAGTGTCGGGAATTACCACGAGCGACAGCTAACATGAATTGAGCACTAAGTCGTCCCATCGACTGGTTTAAATTAATTGAAGCCGAGAAAACCTGGTCAACAGGTAAACAAAAGCACAAAAGCAAATTTAAGTTCCTGGGCTGATGTCAGATCACTGTGCGCGTTTTTGAGCCTCTGAATTAACAGGCATATACAACTGAGTTAGCTAGCCTACCGACCCGACTGAACACCGTTCCTTTCATGCAGGAAATATCCTGAACAACCTTGACGATGGACTGGCTGCAAGGAACGAAATCTCCCACCAAAGAGATTGAGGAAGGCCACCTTAAAAAGGTAACATGATTGTAAGAGGATTTTTTGAATCGTCTTTCTCTCATCCTCTGGATTCCTTTTTTTCTACTGTATATTATGATCTGAACAAAAATGCTGAAGAATGATCGTAGATTTCAAACTGACAAGGTTAGATGCGATCCAGCCGGCTGCATATTAGATCCTATGAATGTAATTTTGGCAGCTGTGTGCAATGCACCAGTTTTCCATTAATCATTGAAACGGACAGCAATACACTTCTTTTAACAGTGGTACTATGTAGAGGAATCCTCCTCGCTTATGCCTACAATCAAAGGAGAGAAAAATGCGGCGAATATTTTCCGAATTCATCTTATGCCGTCATGTGAGTAACAATAATTAGTGGAATGCGTTGTTTTTTTATCGCCGATTTTTGGTCCGTAGAGCATCACTAAGGCCCCGTTTATATGGAGAAAAGTTGTCCCAGATAAGAGGGTCACCCTTCCAGCCGAGTCAACTTTTGTGAGCGTTTATATGAGAAAAATTTGACCCCTTTGCCCGAGCCAGCCGCACTCGCGCATGCTCTGATTGTTTCACCTTGACCGAGATGACCCGGCTAGGCGAGCCAAAGTGTTTATACGGAGAAAAGTTGGCTCGACTACCATCGAAAGAGGGTGACCCGGCTAGGCGTTTCACCCTTCTAGCCAAGCCAACTTTTTGTTTCTCATTTAAACGGTTCGCCAAGTTTTGTAAGGAAATGTAGGAAACGTTGGCTTGCCCAGGGTAGCTCGGGTAGGCGGGGTGACCCTTCTACTCGGGGCAACTATTCTCCATATAAACGGGGCCTAACTGAAAGATAATATTTTCCCGCTAGTGCAAACAATTAAGGTTTCATATGCGCTACGGTAGAAAACAACACAACTGAATTTTTTTTACATATATTTCGTTTCAGTAACCGGCTGTAAATCAGTTCACCTGAGCCACTCCACCTGGATGTCGCTGTCCTCCTTCATGGGAAGTCCTGTTCATGAACTGTGGGAATTCGAGTACAGATTCCGGCACCTCTGGCAAGATCCAGATCCATCAAGTTGTTTGTTCTATAATCATTGTGGTTATTATTATTATTATTATTATTATTATTATTATTATTATTATTATTATTATTATTATTATTATTATTATTAAGTAATATATGAATTGTAAACAGTTTACTTAACCGCCACTTTGCAGAAATGCAGCCGTCAGAAAAAAGAAAGAAAAAAAGGAAGAAAAAACTGTAGCATCCTTTGCCGATATTTGCCACAGTTCGTGTTTTACCTGAAACGGAATTTCTGGATCACCTCAGAATTTTGAAGTATAAAAGAATATATTATTTACCTCGCATCAAAGTTCTCGTTGACATGACCAGCGCAAGTCATATTTATTCACAATTAGCGCAAATTAATGATCATCATTAAAGTTGAGCATTTGTTGTCATTTTTTTTTGCGATGCCAGTGCCATCAATTCAATGATAAGATAAATTATTGTTTACTTTGTAAGGTATATAACGTATGGAAATAATTTTATCTATTTGAAATTTATTTAACTTCAAGGTTGTTGCAAATGGCTGATCATTTTGAGAAAATAAGTTGAATGTGTAAGTCATTGTATTGAAAAACAATAAAAACGTGATCATTCTCAGCATACGAGATTCTTAATTGTTGAAGACGTTGGGTTACCTCTTGTTGAAGATGCTGACTTGCCTTGCCTTGTCAGAAGAGCGAAAGACAAAGCTATTGGTAGCCTGTGTACATCCGCCTCCTCCCCTCAAATTTAGGCTAAGCTCTTCGGAAACTCTGCTCGCAGGGTAATGTTGTTTGCTTTTAGTACAAACTCCCACCCACTCGGTCAAAATAGCAAATAAATGCCCCCTCTCCAAGACGAATAAGCACCTTCCTACCCTCCCCATCGCTTCCTTAAATAGTAGAGATACAAGGAACACCTGTTGCTTTCGTCATGCAGTTAATTTATAATCTTAGAAACTTTAACTATGGTAGCAGCATCAGCACATGTAGGAGAACAGTTTACTTTCCGTTATTATAAATTCAGTTCCAGTTATTTCTATCTCTAATTGCGCCTGCAGAGTTTTTTATATGCATTAACCAAAATAAAGTTGCAGTTCGTTGGAAGAAAACGCACCCTCGCCCCTTGATTAAGCGCCCTCATTCCAATATACAAGAGCCCGGGCGCTTATTCGAAGAAATACCGGGTAATAAGAGTCACATTATAGTTATACCTAAATACAAAGGTTAAAGCTCAGCGATCTCAGAGATGGTAATTTGGGATTGTTGCTTTCAACGCGTCTTCCGCATTCTACTGATCCACGTTAAGCGTAGGAAACTTAATCTTTGCCAAATTTCGATGCATTTGAACGCAGACATCGAACACTGAACGCAGTACGACAATTCTTAGGTATCAACATTTAACGTCTCGCTTATTGCACCTTATTCGACCTAAAGTGGTCTTAAAGTCGGCCAACCATGTAAATAATATCATGATATTAGTTTCTCAAGGTGAAAAAACAAGCTCTGATCCGCTTTACATATTTTTCTGACCACAGTCAACATCCAACAAAAGCAATTTCTCTATTTCCGAAGGGCCAGTGTATTACCGCTACATTTTTCTTTAAGCGAATGATACACTGTTCACTACTTGTTGAGCAACAAATGTTGCAGCTGCTGTTCAACAAATCTGAAATGTTGAATAGTGTATCATGTGATATTGAACGTTGAAATATGCCGTTTAACACTGACGGCATGTCTAATTCACGGAACCCACGAAACCTACGGAACCCACCGGGAACCGCCTTCTGTGTAAATGTTTCCTCATCTCTTTACTGATGTTTTGTTTCATTCACAAATAGTCAGAATACCACGTGGGCAATGGGGAGACCAATAATGATAAAAATAAATAAGACAATAATAAAAACTTTTTTAATGTGTCAATAATTACCTAATTTACACATAGTGTCTATGTATTTTCAGAAAATGCGTCTTTTTCTGCAAGAAGTTGTAGCCTGCGTTGCGATTAAGTGCCGTAGAAAGACATTTTAAATTACCTTATTGTGTTTGAACTCTCTTTAAACTGATGTTTTCGTAAGCTAGAAGAATTTAATCTGTACGGTTCCTTAGCCGAAATTAGAATTGACCGAAAATATAAGCGAACGAAATCTTCATTGGAGAAAATGACTTTAAACAGACGAAATGACTGAGTGTACTAGGAATACAAGGTGTGCATGGGTAAACGGGGTGTACAAGAGAAAAATGGTCTACAGCAAATACAGGGTGTACAGGGATTACAGTGTGTAAATGGGCATACAGGATGTACAGGGGAATACAAGGTGTAGATGGGTAAACAAAAATGAAAGGTGTACAAGAGTAAACAGTGTACAGTGTACAGTGAACACAGGGTGTCTACGGGAATACAGGGTCAATATGGGTAAACAGAGTGTACATGAACATACAGGCTGTACAGGGGAATACAGCGTCTACATGGGAATACAGGGTGTACATGGAAATACATGGTGTACATGGGTAAAAAGGTTGTACATGGGAATACAGAGTGGACAAGGGGAATACAGGGTGTACGTGGGAATACAGGGTGTACACGGGAATACAGGGTGTACAGGGGAATACAGGGTGTACATGGGAATACAGGGTGTACATGGGAATACAGGGTGTACGTGGGAATACAGGGTGTACAAGGGAATACAGGGTGTACATGGGAATACAGGGTGTACAGGGGAATACAGGGTGTACAGGGGAAAACAGGGTGTACATGGGAATACAGGGTGTACATAGGAATACAGGGTGTACATGGGAATACAGAGTGTCCGTGGGAATACAGGGTGTACATGGGAATACAGGGTGTACATGGGAATACAGGGTGTACATGGGAATACAGGGTGTACATGGGAATACAGGGTGTACATGGGAATACCGGGTGTACATGGAATAAAGGGGTACATGGGAATACAGGGTGTACATGGGAATACAGGGTGTAGATGGGAATACAGGGTGTACAAGGGAATACAGGGTGTACATGGGAATACAGGGTGTACATGGGAATACAGGGTGTACAGGGGAATACAGAGTGTACAAGGGAATACAGGGTGTACATGGGAATACAGGGTGTACATGGGAATACAGGGTGTATAGGGGAATACAGGGTGTACATGGAAATACAGGGTGTACATGGGAATACAGGGTGTACATGGGAATACAGGGTGTACATGGGAATACAGGGTGAACAGGGGAATACAGGGTGTACATGGAAAGACAGGGTGTACATGGGAATACAGAGTGTACATGGGAATACAGAGTGTACATGGGAATACAGTGTGTACGTAAGAATACAGGGTGTACATGGGAATACAGGGAATACAGGGTGTACAAGGGTATACAGGGTGTACATGGAAATACATGGTGTACATGGGTAGACAGGTTGTACATGGGAATACAGGGTGTACATGGGAATACAGGGTGTCTGTGAGAATACAGGGTGTACATGGGGATACAGGGTGTACATGGGAATACAGGGTGTACATGGGAATACAGGGTGTACATGGGAATACAGGGTGTACATGGGAATACAGGGTGTACATGGGAATAGAGGGTGTACAAGGGAATACAGGGTGTACATGGGAATACAGGGTGTACATGGGAATACAGGGTGTACATGGGAATACAGGGTGTACATGGGAATACATGGTGTACAGGGGAATACAGGGTGTACATGGGAATACAGGGTGTACATAGGAATACAGGGTGTACATGGGAATACAAGGTGTCTGTGGGAATACAGGGTGTACATGGGAATACAGGGTGTCCGTGGGAATACAGGGTGTACATGGGAATACAGCGTGTACATGGGAATACAGGGTGTACATGGGAATAAAGGGTGTACATGGGAATACCGGGTGTACATGGGAATACAGGGTGTACATGGGAATACAGGGTGTACATGGGAATACAGGGTGTACATGGGAATACAGGGTGTACAGGGGAATATAGGGTGTTTATGGGAATACAGGGTGTACATGGGAATACAGGGTGTACATGGGAATACAGGGTGTACAAGGGAAACCAGGGTGTACATGGGAATACAGGGTGTACATGGGAATACAGGGTGTACAGGGAATACAGGGTGTATAAGGGAATACAGGGTGTACATGGGAATACAGGGTGTACAGGGGAATACAGGGTGTACGTGGGAATACAGGGTGTATTTGCGGGGCAAACTACCCCTTACCTTTATATGTAAAGATAAATAAAGTTGTTGTTGTTGTTGTTGTTGTTGTACATGGGAATACGTGGTGTACAGGGAATACAGGGTGTACAAGGGAATACAGGGTGTACATGGGAATACAGGGTGTACACTGGGAATACAGGGTGTACATGGGAATACATGGTGTACAGAGATTACAGGGTGTACAAGGGAATACAGGGTGTACATGGGAATACAGGGTGTACATGGGAATACAGGGTGTACATGGGAATACAGGGTGTACATGGAAATACAGGGTGTACATGGGAATACAGGGTGTACAGGGAATACAGGGTGTACAGGGAATACAGGGTGTACATGTGAATACAGGGTGTACAGGGGAATACAGGGTGTACAGGGAAATACAGGGTGTACAAGGGAATACAGGGTGTACATGGGAATACAGGGTGTACATGAGAATACAGGGTGTACAGGGGAATACAGGGTGTACATGGAAATACAGGGTGTACATGGGAATACAGGGTGTACATAGGAATACAGAGTGTACATGGAATACAGGGTGTAAATGGGAATACAGGGTGTACATGGGAATACAGGGTGTACGTGGGAATACAGGGTGTACATGGGAAAACTGGGTGTACATGGGAATACAGGGTGTCCGTGGGAATACAGGGTGTACATGGGAATACAGGGTGTACATGGGAATACAGGGTGTACAGGGGAATACAGGGTGTACATGGGAATACAGGATGTACATGGGAATACAGGGTGTACATGGGAATACAGGGTGTACATGGGAATACAGGGTGTACAAGGGAATACAGGGTGTATATCTGAATACAGGGTGTACATGGGAATACAGGGTGTACATGGGAATACAGGGTGTACAGGGGAATACAGGGTGTACAAGGGAATACAGGGTGTACAGGGGAATACAGGTTGTACAAGGGAATACAGGGTGTACAGGGGAATAAAGGGTGTACATGGAAATACAGGGTATACATGGGAATACAGGGTGTACATGGGAATACAGAGTGTACATGGGAATACAGGCTGTACATGGGAATACAGGGTGTACATGGGAATACAGGGTGTACGTGGGAATACAGGGTGTACATGGAAATAAAGGGAATAAAGGGTGTACAAGGGTATACAGGGTGTACACGAGAATACAGGGTGTACATGGGAATACAGGGTGTCCGTGGGAATACAGGGTGTACATAGGAATACAGGGTGTACATAGGAATACAGGGTGTACATGGGAATACAGGGTGTACATGGGAATACAGGGTGTACATGGGAATACAGGGTGTACAAGGGAATACAGGGTGTACATGGGAATACAGGGTGTACATGGGAATACAGGGTGTACATGGGAATACAGGGTGTAAAGGGGAATACAGGGTGTACAAGGGAATACAGGGTGTACATGTGAATACAGGGTGTACATGGGAATACACGGTGTACAGGGGAATACAGGGTGTACATGGAAATACAGGGTGTACATGGGAATACAGGGTGTACATGGGAATACAGAGTGTACATGGGAATACAGGGTGTACATGGGAATACAGGGTGTACATGGGAATACAGGGTGTACGTGGGAATACAGTGTGTACAGGGAATACAGGGAATACAGGTGGTACAAGGGTATACAGGGTGTACACGAGAATACAGGGTGTACATGGGAATACAGGGTGTACATGGGAATACAGGGTGTACATGGGAATACAGGGAATACAGGGTGTACAAGGGTATACAGGGTGTACATGAGAATACAGGGTGTACATGGGAATACAGGGTGTACAGGGATTACAGGGTGTGCATGGGAATACATGGTGTACAGGGATTACAGGGTGTACATGGGAGTACAGGGTGTACATGGGAATAAAGGGTGTACGTGGGAATACAGGGTGAACAAGGGAATACAGGGTGTACATGGGAATACAGGGTGTAACGGGGAATACAGGGTGTACAGGGGAATACAGGGTGTACATGGAATACAGGGTGTACATGGGAATACAGGGTGTACATGGAATACAGGGGGTACATGGGAATACAGGTTGTCCGTGGGAAAACAGAGTGTACATGGGAATATAAAGTGTACAGGGGAATACAGGGTGTACAGGGGAATACAGGGTGTTCATGGGAATACAGGGTGTACATAGGAATACAGCGTGTACATGGGAATACAGGGTGTCCGTGGGAATACAGGGTGTACATGGGAATACAGGGTGTACAGGGGAATACAGGGTGTACAAGGGAATACAGAGTGTACATGGGAATACAGGGTGTACATGAGAATACAGGGTGTACAGGGAATACAGGGTGTACATGGAAATACATGGTGTACATGGAATACAGGGTGTACATGGGAATACAGAGTGTACATGGGAATACATGGTGTACAGGGGAATATAGGGTGTACATGGGAATACAGGGTGTACATGGGAATAAAGGGTGTACATGGGAATACAGGGTGTACAAGGGAATCCAGGGTGTACATGGGAATACAGGGTGTACATGGGAATACAGGGTGTACAGGGAATACTGGGTGTACAAGGGAATACAGGGAGTACATGGGAATACAGGGTGTACAGGGGAATACAGGGTGTACGTGGGAATACAGGGTGTATTTGCGGGGCAAACTACCCTTACCTTTTATATGTAAAGATAAATAAAGTTGTTGTTGTTGTTGTTGTTGTTGTACATGGGAATACGTGGTGTACAGGGAATACAGGGTGTACAAGGGAATACAGGGTGTACATGGGAATACAGGGTGTACACTGGGAATACAGGGTGTACATGGGAATACATGGTGTACAGGGATTACAGGGTGTACAAGGGAATACAGGGTGTACATGGGAATACAGGGTGTACATGGGAATACAGGGTGTACATGGGAGTACAGGGTGTACATGGGAATACAGGGTGTACATGGGAATACAGGGTGTACATGGGAATACAGGGAATACAGGGGTACAAGGGAATACAGGGTGTACATGGGAATACAGGGTGTACAGGGGAATATAGGGTGTACATGGGAATACAGGGTGTACATGGGAATACAGGCTGTACATGGGAATACAGGGTGTACAAGGGAATCCAGGGTGTACATGGGAATACAGGGTGTACATGGAATACAGGGTGTACAGGGAATACAGGGTGTACAAGGGAATACAGGGTGTACATGGGAATACAGGGTGTACAGGGGAATACAGGGTGTACGTGGGAATACAGGGTGTATTTGCGGGGCAAACTACCCTTACCTTTTATATGTAAAGATAAATAAAGTTGTTGTTGTTGTTGTTGTTGTTGTTGTTGTACATGGGAATACGTGGTGTACAGGGAATACAGGGTGTACAAGGGAATACAGGGTGTACATGGGAATACAGGGTGTACACTGGAAATACAGGGTGTACATGGAAATACATGGTGTACAGGGATTACAGGGTGTACAAGGGAATACAGGGTGTACATGGGAATACAGGGTGTACATGGGAATACAGGGTGTACATGGGAGTACAGGGTGTACATGGGAATACAGGGTGTACATGGGAATACAGGGTGTACACTGGAATACAGGGTGTCCGTGGGAATACAGGGTGTACATGGGAATACAGGGTGTACATGGGAATACAGGGTGTACATGGGAATACAGGGTGTACATGGGAATACAGGGTGTACATGGGAATACAGGGTGTACATGGGAATACAGGGTGTCCGTCGGAATACAGGGTGTACATGGGAATACAGGGTGTACATGGGAATACAGGGTGTACATGGGAATACAGGGTGTACATGGGAATACCGGGTGTACATGGGAATACAGGGTGTACATGGGAATACAGGGTGTACATGGGAATACAGGGTGTACAAGGGAATACAGGGTGTACATGGGAATACAGGGTTTACATGGGAATACAGGGTGTACATGGGAATACAGGGTGTACATGGGAATACAGGGTGTACAGGGGAATATAGGGTGTACATGGGAATACAGGGTGTACATGGGAATACAGGGTGTACATGGTAATACAGGGTGTACAAGGGAATCCAGGGTGTACATGGGAATACAGGGTGTACATGGGAATACAGGGTGTACAGGGAATACAGGGTGTACAAGGGAATACAGGGTGTACATGGGAATACAGGGTGTACAGGGGAATACAGGGTGTACGTGGGAATACAGGGTGTATTTGCGGGGCAAACTACCCTTACCTTTTATATGTAAAGATAAATAAAGTTGTTGTTGTTGTTGTTGTTGTTGTACATGGGAATACGTGGTGTACAGGGAATACAGGGTGTACAAGGGAATACAGGGTGTACATGGGAATACAGAGTGTACACTGGGAATACAGGGTGTACATGGAAATACATGGTGTACAGGGATTACAGGGTGTACAAGGGAATACAGGGTGTACATGGGAATACAGGGTGTACATGGGAATACAGGGTGTACATGGGAGTACAGGGTGTACATGGGAATACAGGGTGTACATGGGAATACAGGGTGTACATGGGAATACAGGGAATACAGGGGGTACAAGGGAATACAGGGTGTACATGGGAATACAGGGTGTACAGGGGAATACAGGGTGCACAGGGATTACAGGGTGTACATGGGAATACATGGTGTACATGGGAATACAGGGTGTACGTGGGAATACAGGGTGTACATGGGAATACAGGGAATACAGGTGGTACAAGGGTATACAGGGTGTACACGAGAATACAGGGTGTACATCACGAATACAGGGTGTACATGGGAATACAGGGTGTACATGGGAATACAGGGAATACAGGGTGTACAAGGGTATACAGGGTGTACATGAGAATACAGGGTGTACATGGGAATACAGGGTGTACAGGGGAATACAGGGTGTACAAGGGAATACAGAGTGTACATGGGAATACAGGGTGTACATGAGAATACAGGGTGTACAGGGGAATACAGGGTGTACATGGAAATACAGGGTGTACATGGGAATACAGGGTGTACATGGGAATACAGAGTGTACATGGGAATACAGGGTGTAAATGGGAATACAGGGTGTACATTGGAATACAGGGTGTACGTGGGAATACAGGGTGTACATGGGAATACAGGGAATACAGGTTGTACAAGGGTATACACGGTGTACACGAGAATACAGGGTGTACATGGGAATACAGGGTGTACATGGGAATACAGGGAATACAGGGTGTACAAGGGTATACAGGGTGTACATGAGAATACATGGTGTACATGGGAATACAGGGTGTACAGGGATTACAGGGTGTGCATGGGAATACATGGTGTACAGAGATTACAGGGTGTAAATGGGAGTACAGGGTGTACATGGGAATACAGGGTGTACGTGGGAATACAGGGTGTACAAGGGAATACAGGGTGTACATGGGAATACAGGGTGTACAGGGGAATACAGGGTGTACAGGGGAATACAGGGTGTACATGGGAATACAGGGTGTACATAGGAATACAGGGTGTACATGGGAATACAGGGTGTCCGTGGGAATACAGGGTGTACATGGGAATACAGGGTGTACATGGGAATACAGGGTGTACATGGGAATACAGGGTGTACATGGGAATACCGGGTGTACATGGGAATACAGGGTGTACATGGGAATACAGGGTGTACATGGGAATACAGGGTGTACAAGGGAATACAGGGTGTACATGGGAATACAGGGTGTACATGGGAATACAGGGTGTACATGGGAATACAGGGTGTACAGGGAATATAGGGTGTACATGGGAATACAGGGTGTACATGGGAATACAGGGTGTACATGGTAATACAGGGTGTACAAGGGAATCCAGGGTGTACATGGGAATACAGGGTGTACATGGGAATACAGGGTGTACAGGGAATACAGGGTGTACAAGGGAATACAGGGTGTACATGGGAATACAGGGTGTACAGGGGAATACAGGGTGTACGTGGGAATACAGGGTGTATTTGCGGGGCAAACTACCCTTACCTTTTATATGTAAAGATAAATAAAGTTGTTGTTGTTGTTGTTGTTGTTGTACATGGGAATACGTGGTGTACAGGGAATACAGGATGTACAAGGGAATACAGGGTGTACATGGCAATACAGGGTGTACACTGGGAATACAGGGTGTACAAGGGAATACATGGTGTACAGGGATTACAGGGTGTACAAGGGAATACAGGGTGTACATGGGAATACAGGGTGTACATGGGAGTACAGGGTGTACATGGGAATACAGGGTGTACATGGGAATACAGGGTGTACATGGGAATACAGGGAATACAGGGGGTACAAGGGAATACAGGGTGTACATGGGAATACAGGGTGTACAGGGGAATACAGGGTGCACAGGGATTACAGGGTGTACATGGGAATACATGGTGTACATGGGAATACAGGGTGTACGTGGGAATACAGGGTGTACATGGGAATACAGGTTTTACATTATAGAGATGATATAGTTTATTACCCATATATGAAAGTTAAGTCTATTTCGCGTAAGCGTGACATGAAAAAACAACCAGTTGGCGCGTCATATGTAACCTTGCCAAGTCCCTCAACCCGTGTGGAACTGGGAGCGAACTTGGACTCCTCTGGCCGTCTGTAAAGTGATAGGAGTCTTCCTGCGTCTTTCAAGTACTTGTTTTCCTGCATTTTGGCCGTTATACACCAGAACTGAACATTCACTCGCTTGTTACTTAAAACTTGAAGTGTTTTGTCGAGGTTATGTTCAGCCAAAAATCTGACGACTAGGCGATAAATCCACCGCTTTGTTGCTGTGGCAGCACTTGTGGTGCTAATAAGGTACGTTTATAGCTAAAAGCTTTACGCTTTCAAACCTTTGCTGGGTCGGGGTTATTGTCACGTTTGTTTGTTTTTTTCATGGACGATTTTTGTTTAGCTCTGGTAACTATGACAGTAATTGTTTAATTTGCGTTCAATCCTATTCAGCCTGAATCATATGCAGAACTTCCTGTTCACTTTTGCCGAGGATACAGGGCGTTGCTAATCACGCTTCATTTCAATATGTTTTGTAATGGTAATAGGACTGAGTGGAGTCCTACATTATTCGAATTGTGTACTTATTTATCAATAAATAGTAAAGAGTGAACTGTAATCATACGAGTGATAAACAAAATCCGAGGGAGTTTGATTTATTTTAATGCGAGTATATAATGATTAAGGTTATGTTGCTATTAATCGCCCGGAACGTCTGGAAAACAAGAACAGCGAACAGGGAGAATACCCACGAATAGTTGCGAATAGTGGCGAACAATAGTGAAAAAATTGGGAAAATTGGGTGAGGGTGTGCGGCCCGCTTCCTGAAACCCTTACCCTATTTCAGACCAAAACCTGCCATTTT
Organism: Pachyseris speciosa; assembly: GCA_016490735.1. Lineage (NCBI taxonomy): Eukaryota > Metazoa > Cnidaria > Anthozoa > Scleractinia > Pachyseridae > Pachyseris > Pachyseris speciosa. The sequence continues at coordinate 261,350 of JAEMWC010000264.1, forward strand.
CCCTATCCTATTTCAGACCTGACCAAAAATTTGATACCCTATGTAACCGCCAGAGGCGAACACTTCTAATTGGCTGTGACTAAAAGTGGGACGGGGACGTGGGGACGTGGGACTCGGGGACGCGGGGACGCGGGGACGCGGGACGCGGGGACGCGGGGACGCGGGGACGCGGGGACGCGGGGACGCGGGGACGCGGGGACGCGGAGACGCGGGACGCGGGGACGCGGGGACGTGGGACGCGGGGACGTGGGACTCGGGGACGTAGGACTCGGGGACGCCGGGGCGTGGGACTCGGGGACGCGAGGACGTGATAAACAAACAACACCCGAATTTTCCGCTGAATTTGCAATTTACAGTTCTCGGTGGTTAAGAGAAAGGTATACATTGATGGAGTTTGTCAGCAGACTAGTAGCCATCGTCCTTGTTCTGCCGGATATGTTTGCTTGCCTATTTTACCATGAGAGCCCTGGGAACACAATAGCTTCAGCGCAGGGGATCTTATACCTCGTGGGCAGCCATGGAGGACTTTCCTGATAAGTAACTGTGTTTTCTTGTTAATCCTTTGACATCCGTGCCTTATGCTTGCTACTTTCGATGCTGATGTTTACTTCAGGAAAACTGTTGTCCAAAAATGCATATTTCTTTGATTTTCATTCCTAAAATGTGTGGATATAAACTCTCGTAATGATCTCGAGCTGGAAAGTGAGTGAAAACCGGAGAAAAGTACATGTTAAGAATCCGAAGAAAGGTACAAAAATTATTGTTTGAGATTTCGATAGGAACTGGAATGGATCATTTACTAAAGTAAATTAAGCATTACTGATAAAGGTGTGCACCATTTGTGTTCCTTCAGTTCCAGCTCGAGATCATTACGAGAGTTTATATCCATACATTCTAGGAATGAAAATCAAAGAAATATGCATTTTTGGACAACAGTTTTCCTGAAGTAAACATCAGCATCGAAAGTAGCAAGCATAAGGCACGGATGTCAAAGGATTAACAAGAAAACACAGTTACTTATCAGGAAAGTCCTCCATGGCTGCCCACGAGGTAAAAGATCCCCTGCGCTGAAGCTATTGTGTTCCCAGGGCTCTCATGGTAAAATAGGCAAGCAAACATATCCGGCAGAACAAGGACGATGGCTACTGGTCTGCTGACAAACTCCATCATGTAATACCTTTCTCTTAACCACCGAGAACTGTAAATTGCAAATTCAGCGGAAAATTCGGGTGTCGTTTGTTTATCACGTCCTCGCGTCCCCGAGTCCCACGCCCCGGCGTCCCCGAGTCCTCGCGTCCCCGCGTCACCGCATCCCACGTCCCCACGTCCCCACGTCCCCACGTCCCCGCGTCCCCGCGTCCCACGTCCCCGCGTCCCCGCGTCCCCGCGTCCCCGCGTCCCCGCGTCCCACGTCCCCACGTCCCCGTCCCACTTTTAGTCACAGCCCTTCTAATTCACGCAATTTATTTTAAACTCTTCCACTTTGTCGTACTGCCCGGGAGGGCATTTGAATCGCATGGCCAAAAAGACACGTGATAATAGCTGTGACGTAATTTTGGGGACAAGTATTCCAACTATTTCACTATAATTCATAAGTGCAAACACATTTTTTGTACCCAAAAAAATGTCACATCATAGAATTTTGTGAATAAACACGACCCAGACCCCTGACCATTTTCAAAGGCAAAATAGCCCAACTTCAAACGTTCGTAAAATCGCCAATTTTAATTACGAGCACCTCAAATTTTGAGATTCTTGTGTTTTTAGAGGCAAACTTTAAAATTAGCAAAAAAACAAATTTCGCTTCATGGGCACTTTAAGTTAGGTTATCATTGTTTTTTTCATTTTTACAACTTTGTACATACTTTTCAATAAATCTTGTTGTGTTCTCCCAAACAATTATGTGACTTATTCCTCATTCACCAGCAACACAAAATTAATGAAGTTGGCAAATAAATAACTCAGAAATCGATCAAATTGGTGCTTTAATCCTCCTTGAATCAGAAACTGTGAAATCCCAACTTAGCATACTTATGACAACTTATGGCAAAATACCTATAAACTTAAACGTCAGTGTATTTTGCAATCTCGAAGTATGCATACTCACACCAGTACCTTCTGTAGGCCTGCACTTTCTAACCTGTGGTCAGTGGACCAGTTTATGATTAACTTCTTGGCTCTTCATTTTTAAAATAGTCATTTGAATTTGATTATGGTAATTTTACTACATTCTTCCAAGTGATAACAGCGGTAAGCCACACGCAGTCCCAGACTGCCTATTTTTTTTCTATGCATTCAAGATCGAATGTCTTGCATGAACTGTAAATTCTCAGTGTTTTAGGCCTCAGTTTTTAGCAAGATCAAACCCAATTGTGATTATCTTCTTGATCACCAAAGTCCTGACTTTTTTTGTTTCCTTTGCTTTTCAGATGTAAGGAAGGCCTTGATTATTGCGATTTGCTAGCTATTCTGTTTGACGATAACTGGTAGTCTTATGGAAAATTTGACATAAGGTAGTTATATATTCTAAGAGCGTTGTAAGACATATCCTAGCTTTTAATCTTTCTCGCACCTCTCTCGCAGATTTGAAGGTGGTATCAAATAAGAGTAAGGGAGGGGAACTTGGATTTCATATCTACTTCTTGTCTATGAATAGTTTATTTCCCAGTTTCAATAAGCAATCCATATTATGCTTCCATAAATTAGTCAAGAAAGATCTCTGATAGCTTTGATTTCAAATTTGTCATAAACACTGTTGCCGCTGCTTTTGGTTTCTTTTTGACTCAAAAACGTAATTCCCAAAAGGGAGTTGTAGATGTTACACAAATCTCCTTCATCATCCATTATAAGGCAATAACAGGAGCTTGTACTGTGAAAACATGTGAAGATATGCTCACTATCAATTAATACCGGCCATGAGAGTATGGAGAGCTTTGCGGAAACAAGCCACAACTGCAAAAGATATCGGTGAGTGCCACATGAACTTTGCAATACCTGTTTACGATCATCTGTTTTCCAGTGTTGTTCTACTTCATTTCATAATAATAATAATAATAGTCTTTATTCAATCAAAGGATAAAAATACATATCCTAAGTTACAGTTAAAATGTATTAAAAGATACACATTAAAATACAATTATAATATAAGATAAAATAATACTATTAATACTAAATAAAAATTTATATTTAAAAATAAGTCTATTTACAAAAGTTTTCTTGTGTCTCTCCGTTTTTATCTGAGGAAGGTGACACCTTCTCCTCTGCAAATTATATACACATTCTTTTTCTTTGGGAAGTGATCGCACCTAACATATGATTATTAATAGCTCTTTTGAAAGCAGATTTATCTTGCTGTTCTAAAAGATTAAAAATGCTGACTGTTTGAAAGGTAAAATGACGCTTATGGCACCTATCTAAAAAAACGCTGTATAACATTTAAATCAGAATCAGAAGCACCATTAAAACAGCGAGACCACATGTGAAAATGGGAAGAACTAGGATTTTAAACAAGTGATCTATTTCCTTCTGGCTAAAGAGTTCCTTTCGTAGTGTTCTGAGAATGTGAAGACACTTGTTAGCTTTTGTAAGCAAGAGTCTAACGTGCTCGCTAAATTTACAATTAGGCTGAAAAGTCAGTTCGAGCAATACAAGGCTATCACATTGAGGAATGTTATTGATGGGAGCGTACTGATGGCGTGTACCACTACTTTCCTTCTTTCTAAATATCAGTTCTTTACACTTGCTCGGATTACACAGCATCTGATTATTTATACTCCAACTAAGAAACTGATTTACCAGCTCTGCAGACGTGTCTGAATCCTTCCATACGGGAGCTACTATTAATAGTAGAGTCGTCAGCATATTTGAAAAGCACAGGCGTGTCATTCATAAAAATTTCACGCAGTCGATCGCTTCGTTTCTACTTTTGATGTTCTACTTTTGGCATGTTCATGTCCACATTAAAAGTGAAAAGAGGCAGTGAGTTTTTTTTCACAAAAGCGTTTTCCTTTTTATTATTTTTTTAATGACCATGCACAGAACTTGAAGTATGTTACACAGTGAATAATAAAAGGACATTTTCAAATGAATCTGGAATTGTTATAAAATATCCCTGACCTTCTTGAATTATCAAAAACTGCACCCTAACTAGGAAACACTACCATGGATCTTGCCAAGTAATAAGTGTCATGAAGGCTGTGCTTCAAGAAAAATGTTTGGGAGCCCACAGCTCTGAAACTTGAATTGAAATTCAAATGCAAGGTGCCCAGCATTTAAATTTGTGCAAAACTAAGATTTCCTTGTCACCCAAAGACAAATGGAAGTCGCCAGGGCCCACCAGGTCCTGCTAGAGCACAGCCCTGATTGCAAACTGACACTACACATGAAATTCAATGTATGGGCCTTATCGATAGACCATTAACTCAGTGATCACAGAACATTCTTATACCAAAATTTGGTAATGATTCAGCTTGAATTGTACTAACAATATCCCCAAGATTGCTTCTTTAACCTTTAGTTTTAAGATCTTGTGTTTGTATTAACTAATACTAATTTGATCCTTTAATTTTGGGTCAAAGTTCATTACCATGACAGAAGATGCAGGGAGTAGCACATCTGGTGACCATTCAGAGGATCTCACTGGTGCCCCACCTCTTAGCATTAAACTGCCTCAGTTGAGTGATCTCCCAAGAAAAGGCAAACCTTGGAGAGATGTCCATCTCCCAGTAGACATTCTGTTGTTGACCGTGGAGGATTGTGAGTTTTTGGCATGTTATGCGTACTTGAGAAACTCCTTTAAAAGTTATCACAGAGAGCTTGGTTATGTCTACTTTGGAAACATGGGTGATGGAGATGAGCCCTTGAAAATTGCACTGCTTAGATGTCAGGAAGGTTCTTCTGATCCAGGCTGCTCACAAACTGTCATTACAAATGCAGTGATGCGTCTTCAACCCAAGGCAGTTTATTCTGTGGGCTGCTGCATTGGTCTGAATAATGCAAAAACACAGTTGGGTGATGTAGTGGTATCCATAAAGCTTACAACTGAAACCTTCAAAACCCCAGTGGGCAGAGATATGGCTATGATTGTGAAACATGCAGCTGATGGATAGAAGCCTCCATTAGAAAGTACAGATGCTCGAAAAGTAAATGTACACTGCAATGGCGATATTCTAAGTGGCATGGACCAGGGCACTGCTAAACGGCAAAGTGAGCTGAACTCACAAGCGATTGCAGTTGAAAGGGAAGGGAAAGGTGAGATTTGACATCTTTTTCTGGTACATGTAGTCAGCAGATCAGGAATTTAATTTTCCATATAGAAAATGTGCAAAAAGATTGCTTAATCTGCCATTGGTGCAATAAAGCACATACAACATCAAATCCCTTTTAATATATATTGTAGTCAATGTTTATAATAGCCTCACTTTGATTATTGTAGTAAGGTGTGTGAAAACTGTAACAAAGGCCTTTCTGATAGACTTCAAAAGCTTCAAAATTGGGCAGCCCTCATTTTGATGTCTGCTAATTATGACAGTAATTTGAATGATTTGTTTGAGGCACTACAGTAGCGAGAACTCTGGCATCAAAGATTAGAAAAGAAATCTATTATGTTGTACAAAATCTTACATGACATGATGCCTGAATATTTAAGATCAAGTTTTGTTTTTCACACGATAGTGTGAATTCTTATCGTTTGAGGAATACTGAAAACGCACTAGCTCTTCCAAAACACTGCACTGATTATCTAAAGAGAAGTCTCCCGTACAGTGGAGCTCAGTTGTGGAACATTATTTACCCTTGGAATTAAGACAAGTGACTTCCTTTGGAGATTTTAAGAATAAATTGAGTTGCCACAGTTTTAAGTAAGTTTTAAGTAGTTTAAGTAAGATTCTAAACACAGCCTCCAAGAAAAGCAGCCTTTATTGTTTATATTTTTTATTCTCTTGAAAGAAAATTTTACACATTGCAAAACAATATGTTTATTACTTCTTTCTAATTATCAATTCTTTATATAACTAAAACTTTATTGTGAAATACCATTTAACTTACTTTTCAATACTTTACTGTCAGTAGTATTGCTGTACAACACTGAGTTAATAGACTTCAACTTGATGCATACAATCAACTTAAGGAAGGGCTTTGTTTGTGTACAGCCGATGTATTTACCACTATTATGATGTTGATCAGCACTGCTAAAGCTGGTTTTGAAGCACTTTAATTTTTATTTTGATTATAAGCCCCCTCGGATATAAGCCGCTCCATTTATAAGCCATGTCCTACTGTAAAACCCTTATGAAGATGTATAACATAAGCCCAGGGCTTATAAGTGGCAGTTTACGGTAAGTTTGTTGTTGTTTGTTCTTTTATCTTGTTGTTAGGCATTTTTGTCGCAGCACATGACCTGAAAATGGAATGGGTGATTGTTAAAGGTGTTGCTGATTGTGCTGATGACAACAAAAACTCCAAGTGCATCATGGAAGCCTTTTGCCTGTGTGATGGCAGCCTCTGTTGTGTTTAATATGCTGAGCGATCCCGTTGTATTTGAAGACTGGCCTCACTACCAAGGTATGTCACAGGCATTGCTGTAAGAAATTATCTTGTGCCAGTTCTGTCTAATGGGAGCAGTTCATTTTGCTTGTGAGGAAATTTACAATTCAATCAATCAGTAACAGACCATTATTATTATTATTATTATTATTATTATTACTACTATTATTATTATTGTTATTAGTGTGTTGTAAACAATGGTTGCCAAAGCGAAATGTTTGTGACTGTTGTCACATATCAGAAATTAGATTACTCCTAAATTACTTGGGCATTTTCATTATCCAATACTCCACTTAACAAGAAATATGAGTATTAGATCAAAGGTTCACATAACATCAAACCTCCACTTATGGCCACCTTCCTTAAGCAGACATTTCCCATAATAAGACACCAACACACCATGTGCCTGGTGATTTTTCCACTAAAACTCTACAGTAAGATCCTCCGTTAATTGCACACCATGCTCAGTCCAGAGGGTGGGCGTTTGATTGGATATGGTAGAAAAGAACATTATACCTACAGTGTAAGAGAAAGGTCATAATCGGCATCAACAATTTTGTTGATGAAGGTTTTTCTTAAAATGATTAGAATAATAATAATAATAAACTTTATTAACGTGTCGATAATAAAACTGATCTAGCAGAGGGAAATCCCCCTGCTAATAGCCGACTCCTAACTATCTACAAAACAAATGTAGCTATTGAAAAACTATGCGTTAATTACAATAACAGAGTGTATAAAATTACAATGAAACTATAAACTGTACATGTGTGAAAAAAAAAGAGACCAATACACATGTATACTTGACTAACAAAGTAGAATATCTTGTTTGTTTATTTTTTTAATTTGTTGTTGTTGTTGTTCTGTGGATCTAAAAGGTATGTTGGATATGGTAGAAAAGAACATTGCACCAACAGTGTTAGAGAGAGATCATTATTGGTGTCAACAATTTTGTTGATAAAGGCTTTCCTTAAAATGATTAGAGAGACCACTACACATGTAAACTTGACCAATGAAGTAGATCGTCTTGTTTATTGTCTTTTTTTTTGTTTTTGTTGTTGTTGTTGTTATTGTGTTCCTGTGGATCTAAAAGGAATGTTTCTTTCTTTCCCAATTAGTTAGGTAACATTTTTTGTTAATTTTCCCACAGGCACAACATCCGACCAGGAGCAATCAGCCAGTGGCCAGAAACGAAAGTTACCTTGTTCAGATCCACAGGACACTAAAAGGAGAAGGCTCTCAGGTAATGTTTGTTTCTAAATGCAATACAAGAATTTGGATAAGTATGCAACTGAAGGTTTAGTATAGAATCTGAGAAATAAATTTGAATGGTAAATATTTTAGTTCTAGGGAGGTCAACTAAATAGGCTCCAGGTACACTGTGAGAATCTGAGGACAATAACAAAAGAATCGTGTGACTGGTTAATTCTGGTTAAATAAATTCCATAGAGCTGGATTAAGGGTAGCCTGTGTCGCAGACATAATCTAATTCCGGTTAGTAACGTCTGCGAAGCATCACCCAATTCCTTGTTCTGTGAGTTGTTCTGTGTACCAGATTTTGATTACGCACTGTGATTGGCCCGTCAACAAATTAAAAGGCTTTTGTTGACGGGCCAATCATAGCACATACTCAAATTCTGGTACACAGAACAAGGAATTCAGCGCTGCTTTGCAGATGTTACTAACTGGGTCTAGATTACGTCTGCGACACCGGCCCGGTTATGTAGGTTAAAGGTGTATGAAGTGTTGTTTCTTTGTTAATTTGATTGTGGTGGCAGCATCTCTTAGAAAATCCAACCTGGAAGTATTGACAGTGGTGTTGCTCAAGTTGCCATAAAGATTATAGGAATGATTTCAATTGCTGGTACTAAGTAGCATGGATCACAGAGTTGCTCTTTTATTATTCCCTCTCATATTTCTATGTGGTCATGAGCTAGCATCGTGAATTGAACAAAACTGGTCCAATGATTGAATTTTCTGTTGTTTTGTTCATTACGATCATTACGTTCTCGAAGTAAATGGTAACAGGGTATATATTGTTGGACCCCCAAAATCACCAATGTTTACACCTGGTCAGAATTAAAGAACTTTCCCAACTCTCTTTATTAGTTTTCTTCACCTGCCAGCTTGTTCACAGCTTTCTCGTCACCACAGAGACTGTTAAAAGCTAATTAGAATCGTTCCTGTTATTCCATCCCTTCCCCAATGATTTAGCAACAACTTGTATTGCGAATGTTTCAATTTCTGTTTTTGAAGCAAACTATTCAAGTTGTGCATTGTACGTCAAATCACAAAATTCTCCGAAAAAGATAGCGAGCTTGAGGTCCATGCACCCAATTATCTTTTCATCGCCATCATCATCGTCGTTGGTCTTTTCCTTTCAGGTGACAACATTTGGTCATTGATTTTAAAGGAGCATTGTCACGCTATTGTACCATCACTTTAAAAAGCTTAAAACTGCCAATGCATCAGTGGAAACCTTAAAAGAATGGTCTAGTTTTGCTGCCAAAGACTATAGTACTGAATTGACGCTATAAACTCTGGTATTCCATCAAAAATGACAAAGATGGAAATGGATTGAAATTTGAAAAAACTGAAATGTCAAGCTATGCATTGAAAAACCATCAAAAAATTTATTATGGTTAGCTCTTCCTGTTAAAATTTCATTGGAATTCATCTTGCTCATTCTGTAGGAGCATTCTTTGCATGATAACAGGTAAAAGGCAGGGTGGGGGTTGAAACCCCGACCCTGTTCAGGACAAAAAATGCCTTCCCTGTGTAGGACAACGCCACTATTTTAAAAACAATAGCGCTAATATCTAGTCCTGAAAATGACCTAATGTTGACTAGTTTCCGACCTACTAAATAAATACAGATGAACGTCTTCGGATTGCTAAATACTCGACGACTGTCTCGCAGCCATACTCTGTCTAGGACGGGTCCAGACCCTGATTAGGACAGACCCGATTGAAAGTATATAGCTTGTTGAGGGTAGAAGGTCCAAATTGTACCCTGTCCAGTGGCACGTCCCTGTATAGGCCATGTAGGGAAGTAGCCCCTCCCCTCCCCCCCCTCCCCGAGCCATACGCACATAGGCATACTTCAGTCTTTTTCAAAGTCTTTGATGTACCACAGCTGAATGAATCGATGCCAGTTTCTGTTTTTATTGTTGTTACAGGAGACTTTTGTCTCGAGGAGTGCCAAGGACAACTACGTTCATTTTATGACTCCAGAAGTAAAGTCAAAATCATTCCTTGGGACCCAAGCTCTGCCGTTCCTATTGATGAGATTTACACCGAGTTATCTTGGCTTGCAGATGACAGGAAACCCAGTGGAGTGACACAAGAGAAACTCGAAGACTATACAGATATCTTCAGAAATCGAAAGCATTGTGCAGAACCGAAACGAATTTTGGTGTACGGCCGGCCGGGTATCGGCAAGACAGTTTTTACCCAGAAAACTGCCTTTGACTGGTCGCAGCAGAGAAATCAAATGTTATCAAAGTTTGATCTTGTACTTCTGGTTAAGTTGCGTGATGTCTGTGACTTCCAAGATGTCCCGTCTATTTTGAAGGCTTCAGAGGTGTTGGCTAGTGATGGCAAAATTTCCGTTGACGACCTGTATGCTTACATTCGTCAACATCAAGAGAAAGTCTTGCTCATTTTGGATGGCTATGATGAGTACAGCGCAGGAAAACAATCTCCCATTCGTGACATCTGGGAAAGGAAGCTGCTGAGAGATTGTTGTGTTATCGTCACTACACGGCAAATGAAAACTGACGAGTTGAGAAGCCCTAGTGATGGTCAGTTTGAAATCAATGGGTTTGATAGTGAAGATCAAATCAAGAGGTTTGCAAAGAAATTTCTGAATGATGAAAACAATGTTGAAGAGTTTTGGAAGTACTTGGAGAAGCAAAACCTTAAGGACATAGCAAAAATATCGCTTTTGCTCCTGATGCTTTGTTTGGTTTGGAAGGAAAACAATTCTACAGAACTACCATCTTCACGGGCCAGCATTTACACTCAGTTTATTCAAACCTTTTTGAATCACATGTCTTCAAAAGATTCTGATGCTGAGGTGTCAAGAGAAATAGGTGACCACGCTGAGGAACTTAGTAGGTTGGGTAAACTTGCTCTCGATGCCCTTTTGCGGGGGAGTCTTCATTTGCCTTTACGTGAAGTTCCTGGTGACCTCCTTACTGAGAAGTTAATTGAAGTTGGGTTATTTCAAGTTTCCAATCTGTTTAGTGTGAATCCTGATAAAGGCGTGTTTTTCATCCACAAATCGGTGCAAGAGTTTCTTGCAGCATGGTATCTTAGAGATGAGCTGTTATCAAGAAAAAGTGAAAATCCAACCCCTCTGCTCAAATTTGACTCAATTCGCAAGCTTTTCAAGATGAGAGAGGTTCTGCAATTTGCTTCTGAGCTGTCCGGAGAGGCTGCGTGGGAGATTGTAAGTCACCTGGGATCCGTGGCAAAGAAGGAAAGTGTTACAGAATACCACTTCTTGAATACACCTTCTGTTTTCGATTTCACGGCAGCACAACTCGGGTTTCATGAGCTCATTCTAGATGCCTTTTTTCGCTGCTCACCCGAGGTGAGAAGAGAACGCGTCTCTGTATTTCTCTCTTATGTTGGATGTTGTTTGCTTATCAATCCTGGTCAATTGCAAAGCTTTGCTGAGGAACACTTGTTGAAATCCACCACACTCCCAAACTATATATTCGTGTCTTCATACAGGCATTGGATGGGATCTCTTAATAGGAGTGTCTATTCAGAGCAATGCTTCCGTCACTTGATTACAGTGCTGGAAGATGTAGATGCAGTTGTTGTTGGCTGTTCCGGGGGAAAGAGAGCGTCAGATTTTTTGAAGAAGTATGAGGTTCGTTCTGCTGCCGATTACTTGTTATTTAAGAGAGAAGAGCATGTGTACCTTCATATTACTGGCATTTTTTGTTCTGAGGAGTTAGACCCGCCATTTCCCATTGAAATGCTGAGGGAGCTTGTGGCCTCACCTCAGCCTACTCAGCAAGAGGAACCTGATGCTAATCAGTCGGGGCAACAAGACAACAGCAACGCTTTGTGTTTGACTGAGAACATTGCGCATAACTCCAGTCCAGCTCGGCATTGCCTTTCACTGGTGAAGAGAATTTTTGTTTGTTTTGACGATTGGTCGGAAGTGGAAACGCTTACTGAGATCTTCCCTTTTGTCACTTGCCCAGACAAGATATTCCTTAAAGGTGATACGCCTGAAATAATTGGTGGCAAGTTAACAAAGAGTTTAGTGTCCAGTATCCCTTTCACAGACAATCTTTATTTCTTGGGTCTTATGGCTGTAAATTTGACAGCTGAGTCTGTCACTATTATTGCCACATCTCTACACCAGGCTCCTAACTTGCGAGACCTCTTGTTGGGAGATAACCCTCTTGGTGAAGGAGTAAGTGTTCTAACTCAACACCTCAGCTGTGTTCCTAATCTAAATGAGCTGTTTCTCGAAGAAGTCAAGATGACAAAGAAACAAGTAAATGATCTGACCACTGCTGTACGTCAAAGTAACATCACCAGGCTGATATCCGATTATCACGTGAGTTGTCTTGTTTTTATGGTAATTCCTTTCTTCTTATTGTTTATTTGTTGTATAAATAAGATCTGGCTCGTTCAAGAACAGCGAAACGAAACGGCGAAGTAGTTGCGATAGTATCTAAGAGCGATGCTAAAATTAGGCTTGATCACAGGTCACGTGATTCAACAGTTTTCTTTTTTTTCTTTTTTTACATCTTTGTTTCTTTGTGACAGTCCTCCTAATTACAGGCAGCTACTAACAATTATACATAGAAACAATTATACATAAAAACAGTTTTTCATAATTAAAAAAAACCTAATTTATTAATGTATTTTTCCTGAAAAAATATCGGATTGTAGCAGCTTTGCATGGGTTTCCTTTTAGACACAGTGAGTGAGGGGGCTGCCTTCTCAGGGAGGGGGTGGGGGGGGGGAAGAGTTTTCTTCAGTAGCGAGTTTAATTTGAACTTTTCAACCAAATTCAACACCACCAAAGAAACATACGTGATTAACAAATGTAATGCTTGTAGTTAAAGGGAAGCTCATTTCTTGTTTTGTTGACTTTCTTTGTTTCTATAAATAAATCTTTCCTCTACTGTCTACAAATTGCACGTTGTTTAAAACTGTTTTGTGATTTGTAGTAGTACATAAAAGGAACCTCACTTCCCTAGCATGTCATTTTTGACACTCCGCAGGAAGAGTTTATTCCAAACCTGAGAAAAACATCCTCAATAGATCAATCGAATTCAGAAAATACTGGACGTTTCCTTTCCCAAACTGGAAGTTTTGGCGGTTGGCAGTTCGCATGTAATTTTGTGAAACGCTCGAAAACATGGCTCGGGTGATAATGACCCGGTGTAGCCTGTAAACACGTCAGTGCGTTTTGTAAAGAAATGTGAGCTAACTTAGCCCGCCCAGGGTAGCTCGGTAGGCGGGTGACCTGGGGTACCAGAGTAACCCTGTCTCCATTAACACACAAAATGGACTTAACACTGTGTTTGGGTTTGTGGCAGGATGAAGAAGGAAACTCACTGCCTGAGGATGAATGGCCGTCTGAGGACCAGTCAGAGGGGCAGTCAGAAGACGAGCTAGGGGTCGAGTCAGAAGACAAATCAGAAGACAAGTCAGGGGACGAGTCAGAGAACAAGTCACTGTGCGAGTCACAGGAAGAGTCAGGGGGTGAGTCAGGGCAAGATGAGTCAGAGGACGACAGACGAGCGGACGAACAGGAGGCGATGCTCAAACCTGAGGTTTGTGCCCTAGCTATTCGCGATTCTTGTCTTGCAGATTTTCATTCCCGACTCTGACATTACACCCTTAAGCATCTTAAGAAAAGCTGAGCCACCTTACAGTCCAGTAGATCACATGCACTGGGGTTCTCATGTAGTCATGCTACGTTAGTTTACCGAGCTCAAAGTGGACTATGCAAAACATTTCAACTAGCTAAAAACCCTCACTTGAGGCTTGCAGTGGTGATTAAAGGAAACGTCGTATAAATCGCCAAAAGGCAATCGTTACAGGTGTATACTTCAGGGTTCATACTTCTCATGAGCAAAAGCTTTTGGTAAACAATATTCCTGTTTTGAAAATACTGAAAACTTTTTCTTCCAAGTTTTTATTCCTTTTATTTCCGCGAGATAGTCGACGTTTTCAGAAGTGTTTTACGTATCAAAAATTTCATCGCAGGTTGCGATGACACGTGCGATCAGGATCTACTTTGGTTTCGCTTGGTAAACCAATCCCGCAAGAACCGCGAAACGTAGCTCGCACGCTTGTTCCGCTTGTCACTCGAGTGTTTCGTGAGTATAGTGGGTGGTACGCTTGGTTTAGACACCAAAAGATGCGCAAAAATGTCCTTATTAAGCGGGGACTGAGTAAAGGTCACAGACACATGTATTATCGATAGAAACACTAGAGCATATTTATAATTTAAAATCTACAGTATAGTTGTGACAATTAAAAATACAGTTTACAATGCACACACTACTATTGTCTATACAGCGGGGTTAACTTTGTGAGAGAGCGTGTCACTCGGGTAAAAAAAAGTGTCCGTTGTCCGTTTTAACCGGGGTAATATAAGAGAAAACAGATTAGCTATTCGTTGGTACAAACAAAACTGTCCGTAATAAGTGGGTGTCCGTACGTTGCCCAAAGTTCATGTTATGGAATGTACCGGTACTTAAGATCAGTATAGGTGAAGTTTTCAGTTCGTTGGAAGGTTTGCTAACCAGATCATGGAGGTGTTTTGCTTAATAATAATAATAATAATAATAATAATAATAATAATAATAATAATAATGATGATGATGATGATGATTATGATGATGATGATAATAACAATATTTAATATTTGTATTGCGCTTTTCCTAGAAAAATAATCAAAAGCGCATTCCAGTGAGCAAAGTAAAACTACCGACTAATTTAAAAAGTTAAAACCTAAAATCCTGACATAATTGAAAATATTAAAAACTTTACACTAAGCACTAAATTTAACAAAAAGCCTAAGAGAATAAAAAAGATACGTGCAATAAAAAACAATTGTATTGAATAATAAGAACAAAATAAAAGCGAAAGCAAAAGCAAGCTAAGTCAGTTCAGTCCAACTAAGGTGTTAAAAATGCCTTGGTAAAAAAATGCGCTTTAAGGTGGCGTTTAAAATCGTTTATATCACTCTTTCTTCGAAGCTCTTCTGGGAGGGAGTTCCATAGTCTGGGAGCTGCGACTGCGAATGCCCTGTCACCTGGAGTCTTTTTTGTGATACCATTCGGCATGCAAAGCAGAAGTTGATTTGAAGATCTTAAGCGGTAGCGATTCTCTTTGACCACTTCTAACTCCCTAAGGTAGCTGGGTGCAGACCCATGTATTGCTTTGAAGGTCAAGAGACAGATCTTAAAGTCGATTCGATATCGCACAGGCAGCCAGTGCAGACTAAAAAGTGACGGAGTGATATGGCAAAACTTTGGGAGTCTGAAAATTATACGAGCCGCTGTGTTTTGTACACGCTGAATCTTATGAAGCTGCTTAGCAGGCAGACCGTATAACAAACTGTTGCAATAGTCGATCTGACTGGTAATAAAAGCGTGCACTAGTTGCTCGCATGTTTCTTGCGACAAGTACATCCGTATACGCCTTAGGTTGTAAAGGTGAAAATATGCTGCGCTGCATAGTTTGTTAACGTGCGTGTTCGTGGTGAGTTCCGAGTCAAACCATGCACCTAGATTTTTCACAACTTGCTCCAGGAGACTTGTGCGCATGTTACTGCCGTGCGTATTTCAGCTGGTTTTAGGAAGAAAATCTAGCATGCAAATCTAGTTTGGAAAAACTGTTGAAAGCGTTTCAAGTAAGAATGGTTACAATCATTTAGGTGACCGCTTGGATTCAGCAATGTTTTCTTGAGTAGTGAGTCTTGATTTGAACTTTTCAACAAAATGTGAGAGCAAGATCCAAAAACTACATTTCTGATTAGAAAACGATGCACTAAAAGTGTAAGGGACTTTCATGTTTCCATGTTCTCGACACTGCTTAAATTATCAGCGTTTAAAGCATAGCACACTATATATATTCGTTTTTACTTTACTGTCTACAAATCGCTTGGCGTTTAACACAGTTTTGTGATTTGCGGCAGGATAATGAAGGAAAACCCACTGCCTGATCGTGAATGGCCATCAGAGGACGAGGAGGAGCCAATCTACCCTGTGAACGCAGTTGATACCGGAAATTAACAGAACAATATTTGTATACTCGGTATGGAACTGGATCTAGCATGACGTCAAGCTGCCTCATGTGCACGCTAGTTCCAGCTCATTACGGAGGATACGAGTAAGGTCTGTTGATTGACAGATTAATTAAAATACGTTAAGGACAGTGGGCCTACTATCCTTGTCGAAATGTTTTGTAGTAGTGGGCGCCATAGCTGGAGTAGTAGGCAACAACTAGCAGTAAACCTTCCCTGCTAAGAGAACTTACAGTGAAGTCCAAGGGTGAAGTAAGGGGCGAATAATTGACTGTAGGCGGCAAATCGGGGCTGCCGGGCTACTATTGTTACTGCGTATACGTTCCGCGCATCTCGAGGTTACCTGAGATGAATACCGGTAGGTTTTTTTTAAGCAAAGTAGTGCTTCCTAAAACAAAGTAAGTCTTGGTAAGGGCTACCGGGATCTGAGAAGAAAATTGTGGGCACCCACGCATTTTTCAAGTACAGTCGTGCTTCAATTTCGGACAAAAATGCCTAACATCGCCCCTAGTTTAAAGCTTTTTAGTAAGTTTGATGCCTTATTATCCCTGATAAATGCGTGGTTGCCTCCAAATTTCATTTTGAATTCCATCACCCCTTACAAAGATCTGCTTTTCGCATACAGTCATAAACCATGCAAACATACTTATGTATTAAAGCCCTGGCTAAACGATCAAACATTTTCGTCCAACCTTGTGTTTGGTACACTCAAAGTTCGGTGGCCAAATGGACAAACTGTCATGTTTGACCACACCCAAGATAAAGTGAAAGACGCTGAAAGCTTTTTACGTATATTTGCAGAAATTATGAGTTGACTAGACTTTGATTAGTTTCTTTTTAGCGGTTGTATATGCTTTGTTGGCAGGGTTGGCTAAACGATCAAACATTTGTTCGTTGCATGGAATCTTTGAGATAATCAAACACGGAAAAGCCATTTCAATGCATGAATTGAGAGAGGCGACTAAACAGTAAAACGTTTTCTTCCAACACCTCAGTTTACAAAATCAGTGGTATTGCACTTAAGAAGGATGATTGACAGTGGGCATTGGATAGTAACTACTTCAGATAGTTACCGAGTTACCTGTGGACTTCAAGTCCTCAATTTTTAAAAGGTTTTTTAATTCAATTTTTCTTGCAGTTAGCCCCATCTAAACAGAAACATTGAAGCGGATTCTAATTTTTTTTTAAGTTCTTTGAACTCTGACTCGATCAACAAAAGACGAGTAAGGCTGTGGGGAGGGTAGGGCAAGGGGAGCTACAGGTTACCCTATGTTGAACTTAAAGGGGCAATGTCACGCTATTTGGCAACTTTTTAAATAAGGTAGAAGGTGTCTTCGCATCAATTGAATTCCAAAAATAATGGTCTAGTTTTGTTATTAAAGACTATTTGAAGGTATTGAAACTGTCGCCTGTTGCTACGGATGGCAAGGATGGAAATGGATTGAAACTTGAAAAAATTGGCCATTCTTTTCAAGTTTTGATGCTGCGTCTTCAAAAATCATCAAGAAATTTATTATAGTTAGCACTCCCCGATTTGATATCTTCGTCATAGTGTTACAAAGCATTTTGTTTATGAGTAAAGGCTCAAAGTAATGATTTTAGCGCAGAATTGACCTAAAACAGCAAAATCCTCGTGACGTTGCCCTTTAAAATAGAGGAAATGTTTTGTAGTGTACATTTTCCAAATCAAATCAAATCAAGAATTCTAGCTCCGAACTTGTGAATATTTTGTACGTTTTCTTGGTCAGGTTTTATTCCAGTTGTTAGCTTGTTCCAAACAAAACAGCGAGCACTTCGCTGTTTTCTTAACAATCGCGCAGGCGGCGAGTTCTAATGTTGCCGACTGCCTCCGTTTTGATCTGTTTTTCGATGAATTCGAAAATGTGACAGTTTCAAATTACTGAAATCAATTTCACAATGACATGGTCAATTTAGCTATTAGATATATTTTGGGCATTTTGTAACTAAAAGAGCGATATGTTTTTAAGTCTTCCACAGAAGTCGGTTAAAATAGTTACTTTGTAAGTAATTTGATGGTGAACAGACGTCATGTCACCCAGATGTGAAAATAAATAACATTTTTTTGAACTAGTGTAAATAAAGCATGTGATGTTCCTCTAACGTTTGAACAAGTTAAGGTTCGTTTTTTTTTTTTTTTTTTTTTTTTTTTTTTTTTTTTGTGCTGAACACCATGCAAGCCGACGAGTGAGTGAAACGTAATGGCGGAGGGGGAAGGGGGGGATTGTAACTTCGTAGTGGAAGACTATCTTCGTTACGCGAGTTTCGGTCGGTTGGCGTATTCTTGGCTTGCACGTGACGTGAGAGACATTTACATATTTGGGTATCCGCCATGCTGGGGTTCCACTGCGGGTAAAATTTACATATGTTTATTATGCTATCTCTAGATTTGTGTACTTAGAATGAATTCTTCGGAAAATGAACGTGTCCCTTCGATGGAGGAGCTTTGTAGTAACATCCCAGTATTGTCAGAATATTGTACAAAACTCGACGACAGCATAAAACGAAGATATTTGAAAAAAATCGCCGATGTTGGAGTGGATCCCGTCACCATTCCTGATCAACAGTTTGATACAGAGTGCCTTCCTCCCATCGAAGCGATGGATTTGCTCAGCTACTTGGTTCTGGAGACCAGTTTCTACACCAAAGAACAGTTTAAGGCCTACAAGAGTTTAGAGGCGTACAAGTTTTTGGTGTCAGGATTTGTAACAAGCATCCAAGGTTGCATTGTGTCTGAGAAGCACGTTGTCACGGGAAAAGTGAGACATTCCCAAAGAATGAATGACCCTTTGATCTCTGTTTGGGTGATAGCCGAGAAAGACGGAACCGTCAAATCAGCCCATTGCTTAGGATGTAAAGCAGGGCTATCGGAATCTTGTTCACACGTGGCAAGCGTGTTATTTTACATTGAAGCATGGACAAGAATTCGCGGTAAATTGTCCTGCACCGAAGTGAAATGCACGTGGTTATTACCCTCATTTGTAAAAGACGTGCCCTATGCTAAAATGAGAAACATAAATTTGACGTCTGCCAGAAGACTGAAAGTGGATTTAGATGAGAAAATCGACAACTTAGGCGAAGACAGAGAAGCAACACCTTTCACAGGCAGTAGAAAAGAATTAACAGTTCAAGTTCCCACTGAGGCTGATATGGACAACTTTTATAAAAGTCTCAACAAATCTAAAATTAAACCGGTGGCTTTGAGCCTCATCGAGCCCTACTCTGACCAGTTTGTGTCACAAAGCAGTAGTATCCCAATAATCCCAGATCTTTTTGACAATGAGAATTTAAACCTGTCATATACTGACTTACTAAAGAAGTGCTTTGAAGTAGAAATTTGTTTGTCAGGTGAAGAAATCTTACAAATTGAGAAAGACACACAAAGCCAGGCAAATGGGTCAGCATTTTTTCGACATAGAGCGGGTCGTATTGGTGCATCAGTGAGTGGAGCAGTCTGCCGGACAAACCCAGCTCAGCCATCGCAAACACTGATTAAATCAATCTGCTATCCAAATTTATTTAAAGTGAACACAAAAGCAGTGATGCATGGGTGCAAACATGAAGCTGATATGATTAAAGCCTATGAAGCAGAAATGACAAACAGTCATGTAGACTTAAAAGTCTCGAAGAGTGGGTTAGTTATCAACCAAGAGTACCCTTGGATTCATGCTACTCCAGACTTCTTGGTGTCATGCTCATGCTGTGGACTGGGATGTGGAGAAGTAAAATGTCCCATATGTATTGACAGACGTGACTTTGACAGTTATATTTTAAAGAAGAATTCTTGCCTGGAAAAGGTAGCTGGCAAGTTTCAGCTGAAACGAAACCATGCCTACTTTTTTCAAGTGCAACAACAGCTTTTTACAGTACCAGAACTAAAGTACAATGACTTTGTTGTTTGTGCTATTGACAGTTCCCACTGTGCAACAATTGTGAAAGAAAGAATTTACCCTGATCATGGTCACTGGAAGGTTGTTTTGCCAAAACTTACCACTTTCTGGAGAACATGTATTTTGCCTGAAATTTTAGGCAGATGGTACTCAAGAAAGTGTGACATTTCTGATGAGATACCAAAAGCAGGTGTTGGAATTTGCTTTTGCAGAATGCCACCAGATGGAAACACTGTGAAATGTGGGAACCCTCACTGCCCATTTGTTGAGTTTCATCCATCCTGTCTGGCAATTTCAACCCCACTTCCAAGGGTGTGGTATTGCCCACACTGTTGTAGGTTACCACAGTTTAAGCGTTCGAGAAAGGTTAAGGAAGATTCTTCAGAAATAATAGCTCAGGCTTTATCTCTTGCCAGTATTTGTATTTGCCAAGCAGTGCCACAGCAATCTGACAAATTGCTCGAGTGTCACAGTGAAGATTGTCAGAGTGGAAAATTTTTTCACCTGACATGTCTTGGTTACAAGAAAATGCCAAACAACAGCAAGACCACATGGAAATGCACCTATTTGCAAAAAGAACAATGCAAAGCCATTTCATGACAGTACTGCAGTTTCAGCAGGGACATGTCAGGAAAACCCAACTTCAACTACCACTTGTTCTTCTACATCTCATGATGGGAAACCAGAGTTCTATGAACTTGACAATGCACAGGATTCTGACAGTGATGAGGAAAGTGCTGATGACATTGAGGTTACTATGGTTACAACTTGTGAATCTGAAAGATATCGTTCACTTAGAAATCTTGATGAACCAGATTATCAGCTTATTATGTCCCCCCATGGATGGCTTGATGGTGCAATTATCCATAGTGCACAGGTACTTTTGCAGAAAATAAACCCTCTGATTGAAGGTTTTCAACGTCCTACACTAGGTTCAGTGCGGAATTTTAGTGTAGTTTCTGGTGAATTTGTGCAGTTATTGCATACAGGACAAGACCACTGGGTTTGTGTCAGCTCAATCGGATGTTCCCCCGGAACAGTCAAACTTTTTGACAGTCTTTATCATGACATAATCTCACAAGAAGTTGAAGATCAGGTCAAAGACCTATTAGCAGACAGCTTCCAGAAACTAGAGTATGCACCTTGCCAACAGCAAACAAATGGTAGTGATTGTGGGGTGTTTGCCATTGCTTTTGCAACAAGTCTTGTGTTTGGATATAATCCACAAAACCTGAATTTTGACATTGCAAAAATGCGCCCACATTTAGTGGCCTGTCTTCGAGCTGGTCTGATGATGCAATTTCCATCTTTTTAATTTTGTGTGACTTACTTACAGGAACATTGGCTTTTCCCCGATCACAAAGTTGTTGCATGAAAGTTCTAGGCAACTATCACATTGCGAGTTTTAGTTCTCAGGACAAGTAGAATAAGCTAATGATGATAATTTATTAAGTTATTTACAAAATAAACTGCTTCAACCATAATAGAATTGGCCAAGAATAAGGTTTACAGTTACTTACAAATCAAAATATTGCCCTTTCATTGCTCTGCAAATCTGAATATCCTCAACACTAGTATTATTTCTGGAAATTTTTTGTTTGGAAATGTAATGACAAGATGTAAGATAAAGAGCTACAACCATAAAATCTGAAATACTGTTTACGGTATTTTCTGGTGATCTGATTAGTCATTACATTAACTGAATTGTCAAAGGGAAAACAAAGTGTCAACTGATGAGTTTTTGGATATGCACAGTAGCTGTGGTACAACAAATCAAACCTTTAATCGGCAGTGTGGCTGAAAGTATCAAAATGAATCATTTTGGATTTTTCATGACCTTGTTTTCTAAATAAAACAATATTACAAAGAGAAAATTGATGCTGATCACTAATGGCAACCATCGAGGGCTGTAAATCTAACCATTTCACTTCATTTCTTTTTGTACAGTCAATAATATCAACATTTGTTTTTTTTAATAAGCAATAACCATTACAGGGGAATCTCTCATTTGCCTGTTTGTCCCTTTTTGAAATTTGCATGCTCCTGTGTCTATTACGTAAATCTGGCTATTTTGGGTTGATACAAGTTGTATTTTCAAATTAATCAACTGGTAACAAGACAAGAGGAACCTTAATTAAGAGGAACCTTCACTCCTAAACCAAATTGATGTCTCATTGTTTTATGTTATAATGGTGACTAAATCAATTTTCTTTGGAAAACAAGGCAATAACATTACAGTGTTCTGAAGAATGAAAAGGATTATCACCTATCATCACTTGTAAACTTGCCACACACCGCAGTGCCCTTTTGAATTTTATGACAACACACAGTACCACTACAAGAAATGATTATATCACAAGCAAAAATATAAGAACTCCCTGATTTCTCCAACCAGTTTAAGCTACCCCTGGAGGTTTGAAAAATTGGGATTCCACTGTGTTTTACAAGATAAATCTAATCAAATGGAACTATGGGGCCACAAAGATTGACAAGTCCAGAGCAAATTCTGATTATACGGTCAATCATAGGTACCTGGACCTCTGGATTTCCATTAGGATTACACGTTAGAAGGTCTACTGACAAGGTATTCTCCAGAATAGTGTATTTTCTGCGTAAAAGTCCTATTACTCGCTCAACGTGAATCCTGACACGTGCAATCCCCTTGTCTTTTCCACGTCAACAGGGTCTAGTTGTTCTTTTCCTTTAGTGAACGCTGGAATTACAAGCTGTGCATGTTTTAGGGCAATACCATCGTGAATGGTGAACCCCCTGTCTGCCATAACTACATCCCCAGGAAGCAACTTGTTTAGCAAGCCACAATTTTCAGTAAGATGTTTGTCTGAGGTGCGTCCACCCCAGGCTTCTGAGACAAATGAGATGCAGCCTTGAGGGGTGATACCAATGAGGATCTTGACTGTATTGTGGTGCTTGTAAGAGCTGAATGTTTGTGCTCTAGCCAGGAGGTTTGTTGGTTTCACACAAAACACTTCAAAGCAGTCAATGATGACAGTTGTCTTGTTCCCAAAGGAAAACTTGAAACACTGAGGCATGGTCTTCCAAAGCTCCTCTCTCTCAGGCCACCTAATCAGTGGGGACAGACGCACATCCATGATAAGCAGCCAGTGTGCAAATGTCCTTGACACTGTAGACTGAGATACTCCAAATCTGTAGGCCAAGTCTTGGTGTGGAACATTCAGTCTTAATTTCATGAGAACCATGACCATCTCTTGAAATAAAGTAAGGGATTTTGTTCGTCGTTCGACAAAGGGTGACACATGATCAAAAGTAGCCTGTAGTACTTCGTATGTTGGCAAACCCGTGTAGAATGATACTTTCTCGTTATCTTCCCTGAAATAATCTTTATCAAAAGGCTTGCTCATCAGTGGCTCACTAAACAAGTAGTCAAACTCTTCTGTTTGAGTTGAGACATCCGTACGTGCACAGTCATTAACAGAAAGAGATGCGACGGACCGATATAAATAATCAAAAGCCTCTGTTTGTGTAGAGCAGGTGTGATGTGTTTCCTCTTCCTTAGGTTGCAAGTTTACGGTCTCCTCTACAACTTGCTCTGGACCCGGGGTACTTGAACTTTCAATCTCGGAAGCAAAATCGGCAAGGGGGAGTCCAGGCTCATTTAATTTCTGTTGCTTCAGTAAACGTTCTTGTTCTTGCATTTCAGCCTGCCGTTTTCGCCTTTCCTTTGACCTCTCCGCTCGAGCCTTTCGGGCTTGATTTTGATGTTGTTCTCTTTGCGTCGCCGATTTGTTATGGCCTAAATTGAGAGTAGGCACCCAGTCAATACTGTAGCGATCCCACAAAGGAGCTGCAGTTCCAGAGTGGAAATGTTGGTCACAAACTTTATCATTATTCAAAATTTTCTCTGTGAGATCATCGCGGCTTATTGCAGAGATCCACAATCGTCGCCGCTCAATGCTCAATTCTTCAATTTCTGGGCCTTGATTCGTTACAACTGCTGGAACTCGATACAATCGGATTCCCTTATCACGACCAGTCTTTCTGGAACAGCCCACAATCAGGCACATGGGCATTTTGAGGCGGCGAAATTGGAAAAAAACGCGTTAAACTTCACGTGTTGGTGACTACATCCCGTCCGCCATATTGGCATTTGGAACCCCAGCATGGCGGACGGAAATGGCAAGAATACCGGAAGTCACGTGAGTGCAAGGCAAGAATAGCCTGTCTCCCATGGAAAGGTCTTTTTGTTCCTTTACTATGTTAATAGTTAACTGCGCGGACCAGTCATAATACACCTATTGTACGTTAAAGGCGTTGGGAAGTGTAGTTTGGTCGGCTGGTGAGAATCTTATTTTGTCACAAAATGGGTTTGAAGACGGCGTTGTCCGATCTTACGATTGAAAAACAAGCAAAAAAACAAGCCAGTGAAAATGTAAAGGGAGGACTTAAAGAATACTCGACAGTTTCCTTGTTAGAATTTGAAAGATTACAAATTACACAAGAAGTTTTTTATGTTTCTCGAGGTTGGACGTTTGTTTTCGAGGACGTGGAACGGAACGGGACAAGCATGTTCCTTTTGCGCTAAGTCACTCTTTAAGAGACTGGGTATTGACCAAAACACCACTAAACCGCGCTTTTAGTTCATCAAGGAGCATGGGTCAAGTGGGACGCCGTAGATGGTACAGGATTTTTCGGTCATTCCGTAAACCCGAGAAAAGAAAAATACCTCGGAAAGTATTCCTCTTTTCTTTTTTCGAAAAATTTCTAGTGGAAAAGTCTGTTCCATTTGATTTACCACCGCAACAACCGGTTTTTCCATGTAAAATGAAAGCGCCCCGAGTGTCTGAATCTCGCGTGACTGGCATGGCGAGTCGCGCACGATTTTCCAGCCAAAACTGAAAGTTTCCAAAAGAATTCAAATTCTGTGTATCCCAAGAAAACTGAATTCTATTCATTTCGTTCATTATGTAGTCTCCCGCGCAGTCATTCTTAGTGTCTTTATGCAACGGTGACACAAAAAATGACTGTGTGGGAGACCATTCATTTTGCTATCGGGAGAAGAATGAACGGGATGCTAGTCCGAAAACAGCTCAGAACCCTGGAGATTCATCTATGCTTGACAGACTTGGATTAAGTTTGTGAATAAAACTGAATATCTTTTCTGTTAAGCAAAGCCCATTTTATCAGTTTTTCTAAAAAGGTTTCAAGTTTATTTTACAGGCCGGCGTTCATTTAAGGCAACGCCGTAGGCTGAAGTATGAACAGCTGACTAATAATCCTTGCTTAAAATAATACGTTCATTCAAATCATTTATACATTATTTGCAATTTTCAAAAAAAACCTGTTAAGGTGGCTGTCAGTTTTCACTCATACAGCCTGTAAAACAGGCGCTCGAAAAAAAAAATGAGACGCGAGTTGGAGAGGCTCGCGCAAGGGACCAGTCACGCCTCGCACGCCCCGCTCGTGCGAGGCGAGGCGCGGCGTTCTTTAACATCTTATCAGCACCCAGTGAAAATCTACATAGGGAAGTTTCAAAGGTGGATTTACATTTAGCGATAACACAACACGCATTTAGAACAATCCTTCCCGTGTTAAAATAGTTTATGTACTTGAGTTCACAAGCTTGCTAACGCATGCCTGAGTATACTGCCGCTGAGCGTCTTCCGATGCAAACATCATGCCTCACATGCCAACACTCGCACAGTCTCTTTGACCGTGTTTCTTTAGCTCTGGGGCTGTTTCAAACGTGAGCTCATACTCCGCGCATTTAAAAGGCCTCCTACCACAAGGCATTGCTTCCAAACACTTCAGATGAGACGCTATTTTTAATGCTTCTTGAGTTGCTCGGAGGTTTTAAATCGCATTTCGCAGACAGCACACTCGAACGGCCTGGTATCCCTGTGTACCACTTGGTGCTTCGTCAGCGAAAATGACGACTTGAAGGCTTTCGTGCACAAGAAATCCTGATATGGCCTTTCTTCACTGTGCACCAGCTGATGAGCTTGGAGTCTGACAGACCTTTCCGCACAAACTGCACTTAAAACGTTTTGCATTACTGTGCAAAAACAAGATGCTTCTTTTTAACATAAAGCGTTTTGAATCTCGTCTCACAATGGCTGCATTTGTAGGGTCTTTCATCACTGTGAGAACTGTAGTGGTGAGTAAGTTGTGTAGAGGTTGAAAATCTCTTCTTGCATAAGGAGCATACTTGTGGCTTTTCGTTATTATGCACCCGTTGACGTACAGTCAAAGATTCTGCTGCCTTGTATCTTCTTCCACACTGAGTGCACACAAAAGGTCTATCACCGGTATGAACTGCCTCATGTCGTTTCAGTTTATACATGCCACACAAAGCGCACTTGTAAGGCCGCGCGTCACCGTGGGTTTTTCTAACGTGACATGACAGATCAGAGGACCTCTTATAAAACTTTTCGCACAGACTGCACTGGAAAGATCTCGCATCCGTGTGGACTCTTTGATGAAGTTTCACCTCGGTTGCTGTTTTAAAACCCTTATCGCATTTGTCGCACTTGAAAGGCCGTTCGTCACTATGAATTCTGTAATGATTCCTAAGCATAACCGCCAGTCGAAAGGCCTTATTACACAATGTGCAAGGAAAAGGGGTCTCTTTACTGTGGGAAAGAGTGTGTTGTTTTAAGGTTTTAGCAATCATAAAACCGCTGTCGCACTGGGTACATTTGAAAGCTCGCTCACGCTGGGCGTAAGTCTTTTTCGTGTTCCTTGAGGTCTGCAAATCTCTTGAACGACTTCTCACACTTCATACACTGAAAAGGTCGCCCTTCGCTGTGAAATACTGAGGTGGAAATGTGTCGGTTTAGTAGGAAGCATGTTTTGAAGCCTCTGTCGAACTGATTGCATTTGAATGGCTTTTCTTCACCGTGCACAAAACTATGCCCCTTAAGCTTTGAAGGGTTTGAAAACGTGTGTAAGCAGTGTGTAACTGGCTTAATAATCCGAGTTACTTTATGATGGGTATCCTGTGATGGACTGGTATCCCATAGTAATATTCTTAGGTACTTTATGCTGGGTATCCCATGATGGACAAGAATCCTACCTACAGGGCAATTGTCTTCATCCTGGGTATCCTGTGATGGACTTGCACTCCGATGTGGTTCATGCTGGGTATCTATTACTGCTAGTCTTCCAAGCAGTACAGTACAGGGCACTTTCTCCTCCCCCAACCACCTTACTCCCTAACCATTGTGCCTCTTTTTAAATTCCTATTTGTACTTTCCAGTGGACAGAGAACATTTTGAAACAAAATATCGTAACGAATGTTGCAACAAATAAATTATGCAAACGTCGTAATCCTTAACTTCAGAATACAGAGTTTTTCTCCTTTGATGTGCTGAAACGTGCATGCCTGTCATTCAACTCATTTTGTTACTATATTATTTTTGTGTCTAGTGGACTCGGAATATGGCGTAGAATTTAAGACGGCAGCGGATGAAAATGCCGGTACGGACGCCAACGTGTTTTTCCAAATCATCGGCGAGGACGGAGAAAGCCAAGAAATCGAACGTAAGAACACAGAAAAATTACTTTCACCGAGGACAGGTGGACAGGTTCAGGGTGCGAGCAAGGGATGTTGGGAGGGTAAGTTGGCGCTTCACTGCAAGTGCTCTTTTAATTTTGACCACGCATGCGTAGCTCGTTTTGTTATTGTTTTTGTTTGCTTGTTTTGTTTGTCCCTCCCTTTTCCAAATGCGGATAAATTACTCCTGCTTACAACTGATAGTAACGTTTCGCCGCTTACAACGCTACTAGTGGCAGGCAGTGATTTTTGTAGCGTCGTTTAGTCAAATCAAAGTGTTGCTTCTGATCTTGTTGGTTGACTGGCGAACACCGATCTCGAACCACCACGTTGCCTTTGAGTATCCGCTTACCAGAAGCGCGCGGACTCTTAGTTTCTCTATCAGCTATGAACGCACTTGTAAACTAGTCTGGTCTGCGTTTGTTCATTCAATTTGCCACCTACGAAACACACTCGTCATTCTCGTTTGTTTTCGTTTCTCTCCATTCTTTTGTAGCTGACAATGCTGCGTGTGGGCCACGACAACTCGGTCTTCAATTCCAGATGGTTGTTAGACGAAGTAGTTATATTCTCAATGGTTTGGGGACAGCGCTATATGTTTAAGGCGGGCAAATGGATCGGCGGACGAAACAACGAGATCAAACTTTCGTTAGGTGAGAAGGCTACCTCGGTTAGACTGAGGAATTAAATTACCGTTACTATACTTGAGTGGTTAAGAATCCGTCACAATGCTAAAGGTGTTACTGTAATACTGAAACGACGCGTCCTTACCTATAAAACTGCAACTGTACGTTACTAGCGAACAAGTAGAGCGGTTTTTAATTGAGTGTCGAAAGAAAACTGCGTTTGCTTACGTTTTGCATTGCTTCGCTTTGTGATTGGCACGCAAAACTCGCGCCACTTTCTCAACCAATGAGAAGCAAAACCAAAACCAATCGCGACTTGCACGCACGTATTTTCCCGCGCTTTGCGCCGCTTACGTGTAAATACTTCGTATTCTGATTGGTTCATTACATTGTTTCGGTCTGTTGTGATTGGCTGAAGTAATTGCTTTGGCTTTGGTTTTACGACTCTCAACTGAAAACCGCTCTAAAACATAAATCAGAAATTAAAAGAAAGCTGTTTTCCATTGCACGTTGTAAAACTCAGCAAAAGCAGAGGGCTATGTTCTGTTGTGGTTAAAGCTGATCTCGAACAGTAATCAGTATTAGGCCCGTCCACACTAATGCGTTTTAAAAAGTATTCGTTTTTGGTGTCATCGAAAACGCATCGACCGATCCGCGTCCACACTACCGTTTTCGTAGCGTTTTCAACTGTCCACACCAAAACGATCGAAAATGCTGAAAGACATGGTGTGACATAGGTAAACGATATATGCATGCTCGAAAGAACTCACGCGGTGCGGATGACGTAAGAGTTTTCATTTCGATGCGTTTTCGACTGTCCACACTAAAACGATATGTGTATGCGTTTTTATTTTGGTCACTTTTCGGGACCGTTTTCAAAACGATGCGTTTTCGATGAAAACGCTGAGCGTTTTAGTGTGGACGGACGGCCTAAACGCATCGAAATGTATGCGTTTTCAAACGAAAACGCCTTAGTGTGGACGGGACCCTGAAGTCTTTTTTTCAGCACTTCAGGTTTGCTCACCTCGTTACAGACACATTCTCAGTGTCACTCAACTTATGGAAGGAATTCAAAAACATTCTTGCATTTCGTTAAATATCTGAAATTGAGTTATAAAGATCGACCCCCCACCCTTCTCTCTTGGCCCTCGATGAGTTTCGTTCCATTCCTTATGTGTCCGTCAAAAGTTACTGAAGTTACGGTAACTGATGTAAAATTTGTAATTGAACTCTTCTATTTTGTCTGAAACAATATTTATGCTCTTTTTTTTTTTTCAGATTCTTGGAACTATGGCCAACTTGGTAAGGAACCCTACATAATTTTTCCGGGCAAATCACTATCTTTTGAGCCTTAGTGGAATTCCCTTTCCTAATAAAACTATTTGAATTTTTGCTGGTTATTGTCATTGTTTCGCACACTCTTATTTAAGACAATGTTCTCTTTTTCTTTTTCTTTTCGTGAGATTGGCAATGACAAAATTTTAGAAACCAGCATTGCTGAGATCTAGTGAAATAATTCACACTTTGTCTGCCCTCCTTTTTACGACTACCTCTAAATACACGTTTGGGAAAAAAGTGAAAGATGTTTTGTTTCGGTTCTTTCAGTTGGTCAGGAACCAGATATTCCAGATTTAATAGATTACATGCAGTCTGGAGACGAAATCAAGATTATCAACGCTGCCGGCTACCTACAACACCTATGTTACAGTAAAGAAATTGTCAAAGACAAAGTCAGGTATTTACTCGTGTGTACGCTAAAGCCACACTCGTACTTTCTCGAGATGGGGACATTGTAACAAAAAGGTTTATAAGAGTGCCAGTGTTTTGGTAGCCTGCGTCGCAGACGTTAACTAACCCCGGTTAGTACCGTCTGCGAAGCAGCGCCAAATTCCTTGTTCTGTACCAGAATTTGAGTACGCGTTATGATTGGCTCGTCAACAAAAGCCTTTTGTTGACGAGCCAATCATAACGCGTACTCAAATTCTGGTACAGAACAAGGAGTTTGGCGCTGCTTCGCAGACGGTACTAACCGGGGTTAGTTAACGTCTGCGACGCAGGCTAGTGTTTTGGGTATTAGGGCACTCCAGGGTGTTTTACGACTGCGAAGTTACATTACACAGTACAAGAAAAAAAACCCACCGCAGCATTATGGGACCGCGGGTTCTGGGTGCGTGGGGCCTTGTGGGTGAACCCAGGCCCTCTTTGTTTTTCTTGAAGGGTTACTCCCTTTTTTGCGTTTAAAATGTGGTTTGAAGCACTAAACGGGAAATTCCTACCATGTTTTCTCATTTATTTCTCACTTCGTCTGTTAAAATAATCTGAATTATCACTTCAAGCCGTTTCGCGGCTCTAGTGTAATTATAATTTTAGATTGAGAAGTCTGGCTCTTTTCTCATTCTCCCACGCTGTTTATTATCCACAAAGTGGCTACCAGCAGTCCGGTGAAAATTTGAGCACTTCGTGTACTGTAGATTACATCAAAAGCAGGTGTTCTAGCTAGAGAAGGTCTTGCTAGCATTAGAAGTTACCAGTAATCTGATAAGGGTCTTTTTTATACTTGCATTTCGCGCTCAAAAGTTGTAAATCATAATTTTTTTGTCTTTCCTTTCCCTTATCTTCTCTTTGTTTCACGTTTATTCAACAGAGAGCTTGGTGGTATTCCAGTAATTGTCAGATTGTTGAGACATTCTGAGTGGCGTGTCAGATATGCTGCGATCTGCCTCCTAAAAAATCTGTCTTTCAGTCTGAGGCACGACGCAAACAGGGTAAGAAAACCGGCTGTGAGTATCTTCAATGTTCACATTTAAAATCTTTAAAATTTTAAATCCACAAAAGTTAGCTGGCCAACTTGAACCCACAAACCCAATAGTTAAACCCAGCTCGTACAGTTTAACTCACCGTACCACCAAAAAATAATGTTGAGTTATTCAATTTTAATTTTCAAATTTTAGAGAATTGCATCCAAAGTCGTTAAATGATTGTTGTTGAATATATTTTTTTCTAGCTGGCCATTGCAGACTGTGGCGGTATAGAAGCTCTGATCGAAATTTTACAGGAAACAGAGAAAACTGAGGTAGACTCGAAAATTTTTTTTTTAAGGGGTGGGGGTGGTATTTTTTTGAAGAAAAGAGTAACCATTGCAGTTATGGACGCTACTGTTTTTTTCAGGCTTTATTTTCAATACTGCTTAAGTAGTGTTCATAACTGAGATGATCATTCACATATTCAATCATTAATCCGCAGTTCAAATATATGATTTTCATATATTCATTCTCACATATTCACCATTCACGGGTCTATTACGAACTAACAAAACGACCAGCTCCCAGATGGCTTGTTAGCTCAGTCGGTAGAGGACTGCACCGGTATCGCAGAGGTCGTGGGTTCGAATCCCTTACAAGCCTGAATTTTTTTCAGGCTTTCTTTTCACTACTGCTTAAGTAGTGTTCATAACTGCGATGAATTCACATATTCAATCATTAATCCGCAGTTCAAATAGACGATTTTCATTTATTCACATGCAGTCGATTTTATTTTATCGTTTTAAAAATCAATCTTGTTCTATATTTTCTTTTTTCTTTTAGTACAGGGAAGCTATTTTAGGGGTTCTGTGCAATTTGTCATCAGTTGAGGTGAGGCACTTTCAAATATGGTAACTTGGTTAAATGCTTCATCTGTGCCTAGCTCTTATATGTTGTCTTTGTTTACATTCATTGTCATTTGTCACCATCTCCGATTATAATAAGAACTCACCAAATGACCTCTTCCAATCCAGTCAGTGGATTTTCAGGTGGAGAGTTGAAGCACTGCATAGCTGTCGCAATTTTATGGATTTAAATGCGGCGCAGGCCTGAATATGGCTCTTGCACTTTTTGCTAGTGGTTATATTTGTAACAGCATTAAGAGCATCTTTCAGTTATGAGAGAAATTCACGACATTATAAAACTCTTTTTTTTTTTCAGTCTCTTCGTTTAAGAATCCTTCTCGTATTCTTGCATATCATTGTCATCATTATTATCGTACCATACTCCGAGTGGACAGCGGTTGTAGCCCGAGGCCAGCCACAAGCCAGGAGTCAACCCTGGCCAGCGGTGCTCGTCCATGCTACCAGGCTCGTGCGCAATCTGTCGTCAGCTGGTACCAGGGCCCGGCAGGAACTCAGGGACGAGAAGGACTTGATCGACTGTCTGGTGTGGATTATAAGAGTCGGTGTTAAAAGTGAGCAGTATGACAATAAAGTAAGTTAAAAGGACTACCATTTATAATTCTTATCGTTACACGGTTTTTACTAACCGTATTTTGCCCGAATGGTAAATGTGACAAACTAGCAAATGGCATTCGAAACACGGCCACACACAGTTTGCAAATGCTAACTTACATCAAGACTTTGGCGCGATCCACTAAGCCAGAATTTCCGGTACTGAAGCGAATGGAACAGTAATTGCCGAAATGTTCTTTTCGAAAATCCGGAAATTTCCTGTTCCATTGGGCGGTCAGACGTTCCGGAATTTCCAAATTGAAGTGAAAGATACCATTCCGCATTCGCGTCCCTTGTATTAGGCAACCGAACGGTGTCGAACTAAGGGTGATTTTTCGCGAATGTTTTGTTTTGTTACATGAGTTGATTAAGTAAGTTGCCCATTACAAAGAGACTCGATAGCTAACGTTTCCACCGTTATCTCCTACTCAGAACAAGTCAGTCAAGCAACTGTGGGTTGTGTATGGTTACAGCGGTGAGTTGTAGAGCGGAGCTGTAGGTGGAGACGTAGTAACATGGATAATAAAGAATAAATTAGTAGAATGAAAAGACCAAACATCGCGGTTTGTTTCCGACTCTAAATAACCGAGTGCCGAAATAACAGTAAAAATTTGATTACTTGGGTTTGGCTTCTAGAGTTCCGACGTCGATTTTTTTTACCCATTCTCAAAAATGTTGTCTTTCTAGGCTATCAGGACACATTGTAATACGCAGTTATATTTTCTTGATAGTATTCTCAACTGATGGGTAGAAAAGTCTGTTAAACAGTTTTGTTTGGTTTCATTTTTAGTGTTTGCAGCATTCTGTATGTACGCTGAGAAACCTGTCATACAGGCTTGAAAGTGAGATTGACAGGGACCGTTACGATGACGCTGATGTAGACGTGGACCCTGCTGCCGTCGGGGAACAACAGAGCCAGGGCTGTTTTGCAGGGTGCGGCGGCAGGAAGAAGAAAAAGGTCCCTTGCGATAAGAGGCCCATGGACCGACCGAAGGGTCCGCCTCAAGGGGTGGAACTTATTTGGCAGCCGCAGACAATACAGCAGTATTACGTGCTGTTACGTAAAGCTAAAAACATTGAAACCTTAGAGGGATCGGCCGGAGCACTGCATAACTTAACAGCTTGTTCTTGGAAGGTGAGAAACAGTAATGTTGTGGTGCAGTTTAATTCATACCTAACTATGATTCGTGAGGATCCTGGGGAATTATAGGCCTAAAAGGCTTCGGTGAAAAAAAGAAAAAGACGTGCTAAGAACTTCAATACTGTCCCTAACTTATAGGGAATTTAAGATACGACACAACGGTCAGCAAGTACGGTCGGGCGAGCACCACAAATCGAGCTCTCATGAGAAAAGCACAACATTTGAGCACTTGAAATTTGCAAATGTTACCGTTCCCGCCAAAATTTTCGTCCTTGGCGAAGTCCCCAAGAATTTCACCTACGCTTGTCTAACCATACTTGCTGACCGTTGTGTCGTATCTTAAATTCCCCTCTGATGGAACATTTTCCCGATATATAGATTTGTCCTGATTTTGGGAGGGCGGTATGTCGCGACACTAAATTTTCGCGCACTTCTGGAATTTGTCAAAAGTTATTTATTAAATTAATCGCTAAAATCGGGAAAATTGGTGGTTGGGAATACTCGCATTTTCAATAGTCCACAAAAGCGCGCCTTGAAGGCATTCTTTTAGTTTCAAGACTAAACTGTTTCACGGCTTGCGGGGCAATAACTTTGTTATTTACTCCCTAGTGGGCCATCAAAATCCGTGGAGACACGAGAAAAGCGCAGGCCATTCCTCAACTCGTGGAGCTCTTAAGAATTGATTATGATCCAACAATCCGTGCGGCCGCCATTGCTCTTCGTAACTTGTGTGTGGACCCGGAGAACAAGAGAGCTGTTGGTAAGACCAACTATTTTCTCCTGTTTATAATTGTAACAGATTCTATGGTAGCTGGCTAGGTTTTTAATCACACATTTAACTTCGTTTTAGTTTTGTGTAACATGCAGTGGCTCTCGACGTTACTAATTCCCCTGATATGAGGTGCAAGAAAAGTAACTGCAATACGCCGTCATCAAAATCCTTTCCTCCAGAAGCTAAGGCTCGATTACCAGCTGCTGTTTCGGGAATGAGTCCACACTCACCCCTCCCTTCTCGGGGAGGATACTCCGAACCCAAGTGAGCGGCGGAAATCGAGCCAAGCTTAGCGGTACCCTGAATGAATTCACTTCATTCAACGGCTAAATCTCGAAAGTGGAGACAAACCGATCAAATCGAGCGTGAAATCAACTAGGATAGAAAGGAATTTAGTTGGGATTAACCAGTCATAATTCCTGAGGTATATGTTCATGTGATTAGCTTCATTTTCCTCAGGTGAGAAAGCTATGGTTCATCTGGTTCACAGACTCCCCACAGGGGAGGAGGAGAGGCCAAGACTCGTGCTGGATCCAACTGTAGCCTCGCTTCTATGTGCCATCTATCAGCTGGCCAATAAGAACGACAAGAACTCCAAGTTAGTAATTCCAACATACTTTAATCGTTTTAAAAAAGTGTCTGCTTGATCATTTCTTTAAGTCGTTTTTTTTATTAATTTTAAAAATCGGCGAAAATAAACGACGTTGCGAAGTCATCTTGACTTCATTTTCGAGTTTAAAAAGATGGTTTCGAAACGTCATTTATCTTCGCTGATTTTATATTATTAATTGTGTATTGTGATGTTCTCAATTTTTATTGTTGAATATTAACAGCTGGTTTCTCGATATATATGTTAAAAAAAATAGAAATTGCCTCATTTGTTTTTATTGTACCGCATTCTCGTTGTTAGATTTTTACGGAAAACTACAGGAATTCGCAAGATGGTGAGGATAGCAACAGATCAGGACAAAACTCACTCATCCAGGGTCATAAAAATAGCAAATCAGGTGAGCAAGGTGTCAATCAATCAATCAATCATTCATTCAATGAAAACGTAAAGCTTGTGGGATGTGGCTGGAGTGACAAAGATACTTCACAAATTAATGTGATCAAGTAAGCTGAAGCCACTCAAAAGGCACTAAGGCCACATGGTAGCGGGCATTACCCCTTAAATCTACCAAAGCGAAGGTTGAGCCCTAGCATTAGCAGCCATGGACAGCTGTTTCGGCCTTGTTAGGCCTCATCAGCATGGCATAGCTAATGTATCTTTGTCACTCCAGCCACATCCACAAGCTTTACGTTTTCATTGCTTGTTTTATTGATATGTGGGTACTTGAGCCTGAGCATTAGCTATGCCATGCTGATGAGGCCTAACAAGGCCGAAACAGCTGTCCATGGCTGCTAATGCTTGGGCTCAACCTTCGCTTTGGTAGATTTAAGGGGTAATGCCCGCTACCATGTGGCCTTAGTGCCTTTTGAGTGGCTTCAGCTTACTTGATCACATTAATTTGTGAAGTATCTTTGTCACTCCAGCCACATCCCACAAGCTTTACGTTTTCATTGCTTGTTTTATTGATATGTGGGTACTTGAGCCTGAGCATTAGCTATGCCATGCTGATGAGGCCTAACAAGGCCGAAACAGCTGTCCATGGCTGCTAATGCTTGGGCTCAACCTTCGCTTTGGTAGATTTAAGGGGTAATGCCCGCTATCATGTGGCCTTAGTGCCTTTTGAGTGGCTTCAGCTTACTTGATCACATTAATTTGTGAAGTATCTTAATCATTCATTCAGCCGTGTATCGATCAGTCAGTCAGAGTTAACTAATCAAACAGCAGATTGAACCAGCCAGGTGGTGACTCCTTTACTCAGTCAAGTGTTTGTCTGTTTGTCAGTGAATCACTTTGTTCGTTTGGCCGTGTCCTGTTACAAGAGGCAGCGTGGTCGAGTGGTTAGGGTGCTGGATTTGTAATCGGGAGGTTCCGGGTTCCAGTCCCACTCCGACCCCCGAGCTGGAATTGTTTGTCGGTAGTCCCCAGTTCAACTCCCTTGTCTCGCACTTGTAAACACTAAATAGCCAACTGGCCTGACACCCACCAGTTGGGATTCTCAATCTGTATTGTTCTGTTTGAAATATTTGTTTCACTATCCAATATTTGCCAGGAACGCGAAATCTAAGGGCTACTTCTTTGGTCTTCCTCTGGAAAGCGGACACACTTAAATCTAAAAATGCCCTTGATAAATACATGAGTTGTCCCAGTGACTCGATTTAGTGCCCCCGTTCCTCCTTCCGTTGAATAATATGTTTTTGAGCCTCTCCCGCATCTCACTCTCTGTACTGAAGAGCGTGCCATTTGCGTTACCCCCTTTCAATACGGCTTTCTTGTAAAGAAGTTAGTTAATAACATATGAAATTACTGTATTCAAATAAAAGTGAACCAATAAATCGTAGACTAAATTACGTTGAAGTCGAACTGTTACTTTTCGTACTGCTTCACCTTCTCTCGTTAACATGGTTTTTCACAAGCGGTCTGTTTTCGAGGGGCTTCCCCTTCGCTCCCGAACTGAAACATCTGAGCCCTGGCTTTAAATCAAATGTATACTGAATCTATTTGATCAAACTGTCGGACTCTAGCTCTCATTGTCTGTGGTGTTGCAGGTGTTGGCCAATCTGTGGAGCCACAGCCTGCTTCAGCAACAGATGAAACACGAAGGATGGCAGTACGACGCCAGAAGGAACGCCGAGCTTGCTCGAGCCCCGATGGATTTTGAAGCCACTGCACTCCCCCGCACACCCGACAACCGCAACCGACGAGAACCGAGCGCCAGACGCTTTGAAAACGAATACGATCAGTGGCCAAGAGACAGTCGTCGGCCCAGGGACAACTGGGACAGAGTAAATGGCGAACCTTCGGGTGGAACCGACATATCTTCGGAATCAGATCGGCAACGCAGCTGGGGGGAGAGCTTGAACCAGCTCCCCCCTCCCTACGCGTCAGATGATAGCTATTCCAGGGGGAGTCGGTCAAGGGATGATATCCCCATGGATGAGGTGCGAAGCTCGTCACGCGAGTCAGCCACGAATTCAGTGCGTGACGAGAATGACAATCCCAATGACAGGACACTCAGGTTGAATGGCAGTGGGGGAGGGGGTGGAAAGGAAGAAGACCTGTGGGTCTAAAAATTAGGGGGCGGGAGTGAAATAAGATGACCTACTTCGGTGTTAGTTAGGAATCCGAAAGGTATGGCAGATTTCTGAATATTGCAGCCAAAAA
Organism: Pachyseris speciosa; assembly: GCA_016490735.1. Taxonomy (NCBI): domain Eukaryota; kingdom Metazoa; phylum Cnidaria; class Anthozoa; order Scleractinia; family Pachyseridae; genus Pachyseris; species Pachyseris speciosa. The sequence goes on from JAEMWC010000264.1 coordinate 298,694, forward strand.
TTACCTAGCTGAAACTGGCCTTTGTACAGGGCGATAATTTCAAACTGCCTCATCGCACTCAAAAAAATATCGAGCGTCGTTTCTCAGGAATACCACATCACTGGATTTTTCCATGCTGAGGTTAAACTTTCTGTGTAGTCTGCTGCAAAATGACCAGTGGTCACTTGTTCTCAAATTTTAAACTGTAGTTAAAGAAAAAGAAGAAAATGTGGTCATGTACGATGCCTTCGGGGCTATGTACCTATTCCTCTTTTTGTGGAGTCGCTGAAAATCATTGCCGGCGAGTTAATCTGCGTTTGTTTTATCTGAGATAATTCTACTCACCTTAAACATAGCAATCCAGCACCCCATACTGGGGTAAAAAAAAACCAGTAAAGTTTGAATTGGAATTGAAAAGGCTTTGACAAGGGGATGAACCAAGCATGTATGTATTATCTTCTATTCAATTATGCGTTAAGTACGTATGAAAAACGTACTTTTTTCAGCTGAAATATTTTTGCACCCAGCGAGTCGAGATGGTGTTTCTAAAGACTCGCTCTTCTTTTTACCACCCCTTGGTTTTGTATTTCAAACATGTGCTCTCGCTGTGTGTCGAACTCATTTGATCTGGTCGTTCCAAACCTTCCGCCCAACTCACTGCGTATGTTAACTCCACGTTTAATTAGAAGCATCGCCATGGCGAGTTATTTTGAAGCCAGTACCCTTTAGTGTTGGATTCGTTCCGTTCGTTCAAGTAAAAGGAAAACTTGTCCGTTGATTGTTTTTGTTTTTGCTCCCGGTAGAAGAATTGGGAAATTCAAGTCAAAAGAGTGCCAAAAGAACTCGCTTCCTTTTTATTCGTGTACCTTCCTTGACTAATGGAGCTTAAATCCGTTTAGTTTGCTACACCAGTGACGGTAATACGATGTTGACGCCGTTCGACAATCGTAGCAAATTTTGCATCAAACACTGAAAAAATTGCACAGTTTTTAAACTTTGTACATGGAATTTTCGGCTAATTTAAGCTTGTGAGATGTTGTAGTCGTAGACCAAAGGCGTTCTAGATAGGTAATTGCTGAATTATTTACTATATACTAGAAGCTGTAGATAACGTATTTTGCCATTTGATAATATTTGTGACCGACTGTAGATTGTGCTTTGTAGAACGTTTTATTGGTATTAAAATCTCTCACAGTGACTGTGATTTGTATTTCCTTCTGTGAGCCCGGTCCTTGTTCCTGAAGTAGCCAAGTATATGTCTGTCTCTGCTTGGTAACTTTGTCTCAACCAGAAACTAGTTTTCTCGTTTTCACGCATGGAAAAAGTAGAACGCCCCAGCACGATAGTAACGTTTCGAGTGGTGAGGTCGCTGGACATGAAATCCGGAGGTGCCAGGTTCAAGACCTGCTCTGACCATAGCTAGAGTTAACTCTTCCAACAGTTGGAATTCCTAAGCTGTTATGTTCCATATGAAATTTGTTTCCCATGTTTGTTTTATTATCCCTGAAAAGCCCCAGACCATGTGATGCACCAACATGGGAAACGAGGGACTATCAATACTACCCCTAAAGCAATGGGTTTTGGGGTTTAGTTGGCGGCTTTCAGCTCGTACAGCAAAAAATTGCGAAATTATTTTAAGGCTTCAACATCAAAGTCGCGCATAAACTCATTCTAAAGAAACCTAAGGACAATACCCACAGGGGGAGGGGTACTTCCTATAATACCCTATACGGGGCTCCGCCCGAAACGGGACCGAAAGGCTTCAGGTACATAAGAGGGTAGGGATTTCACGAGTTAAAGTATATGAAAAGATAGGGAAATATCTCATTTATGCACTTAAAATGGCCTTTAACTAAAATATTTCGAACAGATGCACCTTATGGCTGTATCGACTTAATTCATCATCAAACGTTGCATGGTAATGGCAAGAAGACTTCCTCGTTTTCCTTCATTCATCCTTTCTAATGATGCAGTGTTCTTTAAAATTACGTTTGTGAAAGGGGTACCATTTTTTAATGGATCAGTATACGAAAGCAAGAGTACCTGTGGTATATAAAAGGGTAAGGAGTTGGACCACCATGGCAATGTCATTTTCTTGAAGCGTGGCATTCTGTCCGAGATACAAACTCACTCAATGAACACTTATTGACCCAATGCAAAAATGGCTGCCTTCTCCGTGAATTATTGTTTTGTTCGTATTCAAAAAAGCCACACTAACCTCGTTCGGGATAACAAATTCTTTAGAATTTTGATCTCAAAAACGAGGTTAGTGAGGCTATTTTGAATAAGGACAAAAGAATAATTTAAAGGCAGCCATTTTTGCATAGGGTATTGATATCGTTCCCAAACATGTATAAAAGGGTAAGAATCTCAAGAATTTCTGGGAACGTGTCACATTTGTTGCGCCTTTGGTGTGGCTTTCGTTAAGAATTAAAAACAATTTTTCTTTGAACGTTCATCATCACATTCATTGTACCGGTATAGATATAAATATATATTTTAATTTTTATTTATAACACATATTTACATTCTTAAAAGCTGAAGAAGGTTGCAACAGCAACCGAAACCCCGTACTAACAGAGTCCAGTGTCAACTTTTAACAATGTCTGACTACAAACAAATATGTTTGGTCTTATTTGTCATTGCCATTGCCATTGCCATTGCCATTGCTTGACTTGTGTGACTTTTAACTACGGGTTTGAATCATAGGAAGTCATGTAACCTTGCCAGGTGGTCGGCACAAAATGACATCGACCTACGGAAGGTCATCTTCGGGTGCTCAACTTAGTACAAATCTTCGTTGACAGTCGGAGATTACCAAACATCCGCTGGAACGAGTCACGCAACGTAACGAAATTGACGTTCGCTGTGAAGGAAACATATGGGCTATATAGGTATGTGCGGCCCCAAAGGGTACGGATTTTTAGCCGTTTTGGTCTCAAATAGGGTAACGATTTTGACCATTTTGGTTTGTAATAGGGTATGAGTTTTAGAAGAAACATACCTATATAGCCCATATAAGGGAGTATCCCCCCTCCACTACCCCCCCCCCCCCCGGGTGTGAAACCGTGCACGTGTGTAAAGCCGCATTTGGCTTGTCAATTTGCAGAAAATTATCTGTTACCAGCAGAGTAATTGCTTGGCACTTCTAGAAAGGTAGAATATGCTCAAAGATTTACATGAGGCTTCACGTTCAGTTTAAATAAAAATCTCAGACTGCCGGGCCGCATTTAGCCTCCATACACCTTATTCCAAAATGGCGGCTACTCGGAATGATCTGGGGAGAGCAGCGCGGAAACGAGGCATCGAGGGCCAAGTCAAAGTCAAGCATGTAAACAGCAATGGCGTTCGTAGTATCTATCAGGAGAATTGAAAGACATACCTGGCAGTTCGTTGAACGGATGGGATCCTAATCAGTTCAAAAATGCTTAACTAAAATTTTGTTTCAAGTGTCGTGGCGATTCTTGTAAAGGTTTACGTAATTACCAAAGCACAATTTTGTAAGCGGTAAGTGATATAGTGATTTTGCTGTCGGAAACGCCGACCTTTCTGAGGCTGCTAAGGTCAATTAAGTATCTCATTTGCTTCGTTCTTTACAGCGTGAATGAGTATTATTTGAATTAAAAGACCGACTATCTTCTAGTCGATCCGGACGAAAAATCTCATCTATACCCGGCATATAACGACTGAGCCGGTAAAGAGCTTTTCAGGCTGAGGTTAGCGCTAATCATTGATTAAGATTCAGCTGTAATAAGATGGTATTTAACCCGGGTTAGCGCTAACCATGCTTCGAGCAACTGGGCCCAGGGAAGCTGACTACAACACTACAAACATGTAGAAAAAATATTCACCCGGGATTAACTAAACCAAAATTTTATTTGCTTGGAACGCTAAAAAGGATATTTAAATTAAGTTTTTTTTCTCGGAAATGTAGTTCAGAAAATCAGAAATAATAGTTCAAAATAGTCAGCAAACTGAAAATAAATGGTCATGTTGCCTGTACGCGAGTTATGTGCTTATGCTTACAAACACACCACATTTGACTGACAACACTAAACAGAGTAAATGCACTAGACTGTCCCATATGTGGAAGTTTTTTGTCTTGTTGTTCACACACTCCACATGGATTTGAAGGGAGACAATTTGTTGCATTTGGACAACTTCCTCAGAGGTCATTTGACCTTTGGTTCCAATAAAAAGTGCCCCATGGAAAGTTGACTAATAAATGTTTTGGCACCCCCAGGTGAGATTCCAATGAGCTCGTTCAGATTGGTATGCTGGTTTTTATACGAGCAATAAAAAGAGCACATGTCATCGGCTTCCCCGTGGGGTTGATCCACGGGCCTACCAGGGAGATATGTGGGAGAATATAAAGAGATGGACGGGATTCTTTGCCCGAGGGTAGGGGAAAATCTTGACATTGTTCTATGATCAAAGATTAGGGGGTGGGGGAATTCACAAGTTTGAAAAGGATGTCACAGGAATTTTCAGCTGAGAGACACCTAACCCAGGGGACTTTGTCTTGAGAGATTCCCTGACCTCCGGGGAAATTCCCCAAGTTTGCTTGTCAATGACTGATTTTACAATCCCCCTAGTTAGCCCGGGGGTCAAGCCCACGGGGAAGCCGATGACATGTGCATTAGGCATTTGACAGCAGAGCTCACTGTGGTCAATTACGACCCTGGTAGAAGGATATTTATCTTTAAAATCAGCAGGCATGTGGTCATTGATCTTTGCCCTTGAGGGTCATACTGAAATGATGCTGACCTTTAGAAACAAATTTAATCCAGGCTTATTGCCTTGGTCTTCCTTGTTCAGGGGCATCTTCATCATTTCTCTAATTCATATTTGCTACATCATGAGAAGGTGAATGCCAATAATTAATGTTTTCACCTTCTTTTACTGGATTTAAATACTAAATTATACTCTTGAAAATGTCTCTATTGGGAAATCCAGAATAAAAAGCTAAATCTTTAACTGACTTCATTAATCTATCGACGCTAAATACTTTCGATTGTAAATCTTGGAAATATCCGCCTCGAATTGTCGGAGTTTTTCAGTAAGCTCGGCTTTCTCACAGTCCAGATCATGGATAGCTTTCTCACAGTCGTTTTATAGCTCCCTAGAATCTCTATCAGCAGAAATATCTGAATCACGATGTCTTGGTTGATGACAGTAGGTCAGGAGTTGCTGAGGTTTTCCTCAGTCTTTTTCGTTTGATCGGACTACTATGCTTTGGAGCTTTTCGTTTTACGAGAGAACACTTCTTTCACGGAAAAGCGGATGGTACAGCAGTAGTTTTCAAAGTTTTCTCGCGACCAGCAAACGAACAAATATAACCCGAAGACTTGCAGTGGCGCAAACATACCCTTGATCGAGTGTTTTGTCACTTATTAAGTTAATCCAAGATCCCTTCGTATGGCAACAATCCATTCGGCTTGAACACACTACACGTCGGTCTTCTGGAAACTTCTGATAAGAGATTTTCACACCATTTTTCCACATAAATTTTCTTAGGACAGAATGGAATAGAGCAATTTTGAAGCATTATCGCTCACGATTACCATATGTAAACACCACAAGATTTTCACGCCGGCCCTCGATGCCTCGTTTCCGTGCTGCTCTCCCCAGATCATTCCGAGCGGCCGCCATTTTGGAATAAGGTGTATGCAACTAAGCCACAAAATTTTTGAAAGTTTCCAGAATAAGGCGATTTCGTAATATGCCCAAGTTTGCAAAAATGTTCAGCCGGGAAGCTATCTTCCTTTCCCATAATCGCTTGGCAATTCCAAACGAAGACATAATACTTTCAGGCAGTCGGAATGAGGCATTTCGCAGAAATTTTATAGAAATTTCTGACTTACAGGCAGGCAGTTTTATTGAGACCGTTATCGACTGCTTGCCGTATAATCCACACCGTACAAAAAAAGTGTCTCAAGCGTGTCCATGCGTAAATAACGAAGATAAGTAGATTTTACATTTCACTTTCCTGGTTTTGCTGAATTGCGCTGAATAAAGTAGAATTTATCAATGTTTCCTTCACAACGAACGTCAATTTCGTTACGTTGCGTGACTCGGATGTTTGGCAATCTCCGACTGTCAATCGGCAATCTCCGAAGATTTGTACGAATTAAGTTGACCAACTGAAAGTCGATGTTATGCCAACTCCCTCGACCCGTGTGGAACTGGGAGCGAACTGCGGGTGAGGTGTATTTTTTACATGTAACTTCCTCCGTCGTCTTCGCCGTCTCCTGCGTCTTTCAGGTACCAGTTTTCCTGCATTTTGGCCGTTATACACCTGAACCGAACATTCAATCGCTTGTTACTTAAAACTTGAAGTGTTTTGTCGAGGTTATGTTCAGCCAAAAATGTGACGACTAGGCGATAAATCCATCCACTGCTTTGTTGCTTGTGACGGCACTGGTGCTGATAAGGTACATGTACGTTAGCTAAAGCTTTACGCTTTCAAACCTTTGCTGGGTCGGGGTTATTGTCAAGTTTGTTTGTTATTTTCATGGACGATTTTTGTTTTGCTCTGGTATCATATACTATGACAATAATTATTTAATTTGTCTTCAATCGTATTCAGCCTGAATCATATGCAGAACTTCCTGTTCACGGTTTTGCCGAAGATCGATCCAGAACGCGTTGTTACAGGGCGTTGCTAATCACGCTTCATTTCAATACGTTTTGTAATGGTAATAGGACTGAGTGGAGTCCTGTTCGAACCGTAATCATGCGAGTGATAAACAAAATCCGAGGGGGTTTGATTTGTTTTACCACAGGAGACCCAGACAATCTGTTTGTGTGACCCTTTGTTATTTTATTGTTAATAATATACATGAAAAAATTTCTCGATTCTGATTGGCTAAGAGAAATGCAGTTTGTAGGAAACACCGGTACAGAAAAAAGGTAATTCGGTGCTGAAAAAAGGAAATACAGTGCAAAACAAGGTAAAAAACTGAGGATTCTGATTGGTTGATAAACAAAAGGCGCTGCGATTGAGCCAATCAAACGCGGCCTCTGAATGGCGCAAAGTCTGAAGAGCTGCAAGCGACTCTGCGAGCGAAAACAATCGCTGGCTTTTTGAGCAGGTTTTCTTTCTTCGTGACCACAATAACAGCAGAGAAGCTGCAAAACAGCTCTAAAAAGGAGAAAGGGCTGCGAAAAGCACTGTATTTTAGCTGTCTGTTTGGAAACAGTGGTGTCCAGAGAAGGGAATTACCGACGTAATTGGAATTACGAGTCCGTTGATGGAGTGACGCCGAGATTAATAAACAAACAAGGACAAACAAGGCGAAGATAACGAACTAGAAAGCCTGAAGGTAATGATTACAGCGCTTGATAGACACTTAGCAAACAAAGTAGTCTTATAGCTATAGCCTGTAATTGTTTAGCCAGTTTTTACAGTTAAAAACGCTTTAAAAACATCGAGAAAACTGTTGTTTTGGTTCACCTAAGGTCGTTGCATTGCTTCTGCAACGTTAAGAAGCTATCTCGCAATTTTTTCATGTATATTATTAATAAGTAATCACATGATTTTTCTCGTGCAATTTGGAATAAATAAGCACTTTAAAATTTTTTCAAAGACCACTAATTGCACTCGCCCTACGGGCTCGTGCAATTTTGTGAGTCTTTGAAAAAATTTACTCGTGCTTATTTATTCCAAATTGCACTCGAAATCATGTGATTACCTATACAAATGTATGGGATTTACCGTATGTTTCATGCTCCAGCGACGAATCGCTAAATATAATTATGTATTGAACAACGCTAAATAGAAGTTAAATTGTCTTACCTGTGGTGTACTGTTGTCCTTTTGCCTCGATAGTGATATTTAAGCCATTTTGTCGGGTTTTGTCTTCGCCGCCGATTGTGCCTCATAAGAAACGAAAAGAGTGGAAAGACCTTTGAACGGCTCCTGCGTCAAGGTGATTTTTTCCCAGAAAATCGCATCGCTCAGCTTCCAAACCATGCAACATAAAGGCCGAAACATTCATGCTTCTTCCCGTGCCTCTCGATCAAAAATCCGCCCAAGCGGTCCCAAGCTAGCCCTTGAATAAATTCAAAATCAAGTTATCGAAATACGTAGCAAGATCTTCATGTGCCAGCTGGAAACCGTCCTGCTGATTGCCTCTTTTCTGATTGGACCCCGTTAAATAATAACTTATTAAACTTCCCCAACACCGTACGTATTTTGAATCAGTTATTGTTAATTAAAGGGAGTCCAATCAGAAACAGGCAATCAGCAGGACGGTTTCTAGCTGGCACATGAAGATCTTGCTACGCATTTCGATCACTTGATTTTGATTTTCTTCTAGGGCTAGCTTGGGACCGCTTGGGCGGATTTTCGATCGAGAGGCATGGGAAGAAGTGTGAATGTTTCGGCCTTTATGTTGCGTGGTTTGGAAGCTGAGCAATGCAGTTTTCTGGGGAAAAATCGTCTCGGCGCTGGCTCGGTGCTGGAGCCGTTCAAAGGTCTTTCCACCCTTTTCGTTTCTTATGAGGCACAGTTGGCGGCGAAGACAAAACCCGACAAAATGGCTTAAAATATCACTATCGAGGCAAAAGGACGACAGTACACCACAGGTAAGACAATTTAACTTTTATTTAGCGTTGTTCAATACATATATTTAGCAATTCGTCGCTAGAGAATGAAACATACGGTAAATCCCATACATTTACAATAAAATAACAAAGGGTCACACAAACAGATTGTCTGGCTGCCCTGTGGTTTTACGTCTGGGAAACAGCACGCAGGCATTTTGTCTGGGCATGCGCCAGACGAGATGGAATAAACAACTTCGTGCGCCATTTTGTTGCCTCGAGCTCACGGTTAGAGGTTTTAACTCGAGGATCTACGCCTACAAGTGGATTCCATAGAACAAAATGAGCGAGAACATCATGTGTACATGTTGTAGTTAAAAATTTTCAATAGGTAATTTTTTTTTAACTAGGTAAATATATTTTTGAACTAGGTATTTATTTTTAACCGGGTAATTTTACTCTTGCCTGGTTTCAGTCAACTGTCTGAAAAAGGGCCTTCATTTTTTGGGGTGTGGATGAAAAATAGGGGCCTGGTATTTTTAGGGGGTTCTTAAAAGATAGAGAAATTAAAAAAAAAAAAAAAAAAAGAATTGACAACATCACTTTCACATTTCTCTGTTACTCCCTTTTCCCCTTCTATCAACCTGTACTCTTTCACTACCTCACAAGTCTGTATCACATTAACTGTGTTACATTTATGTTAACGTCATTACTTCAATGAGAATAACGAAGAATTTTTACTTACCCGCTGGGTATCGAACCAACGACCTTCGTATCAGTTCAGATCTCCTGTCCATCACGCTCTTCTCTAGACCACACTGCTCAATTTGGGAGTCGCCCTATTCTTTCTTCTATTTATTCTTTCCTAGGTCCCACACTCACCTTGGTCAAAACTTAATTTATGCAAAACGCGCACATGCGCACTTGTATGAAAATGGGACTTGTTCATTGAAAGCGAAGAAAGCGATGGATAGTGTACCATTTTGTGTCACTAAAGACACGTTTTATGAAAAGTTAGATGCCCTTAAAGGCTCCAAAAAAAGTAACAGTAAATTGACTGTCTTCATAGATGATGAATTTTACGAGAATGCTAAAAACTGGCTCAAAAATGAAAGCAAGAATCACGAGCAGTTCGGACTGACAAAGACAGTTGTAGGGACGATTAAGCGAAAGCAGTGGACCATTCAAAATGACAACATCTTGTCGAAGGACCGAAAAATTGTAGTACCAAGAAGCCAACTTCACAGCATTTTATCCCAAGCTCATTCTTCAACCGCACACCGCGGGAGAGATAAAACTGAAGAATTTGTAAAGAGGACATATGCAGAAATATCTCAACATGTTGTAACACTATTCGTCGGTCTGTGCCATCTACACCAACAACAAAAAAGTGTAACAGACCATTTGAAGCGGCCAATAACGAAACCAATACAGGCAAGTAATTTTCTGGCACACGTACAGTTGGATTTGATAGACTTTAGAAATTTGAATTGTTCTTGTGGAAAAAACCACAACTGGCTTTTACATGCAACTGATCATTACAGCAAGTTTTCCTGGCTTTTTCCTCTGTCACATAAAACCAGTGAGGAAGTATTAGAAGCATGCAGTCACACAACTCTTTTGGCAGGTTGGCTTTCCTAAAAAGCTTCACACAGATAATGGAAAAGAATTCAAGAATAAGAACATGATAGACTTTTGCAATAAACATAAAATTGACCTAGTTCATGGAGCTCCAAGAACTCCACAAACACAGGGACTAGTTGAAAGAAACAACAGAACCATTAAGGAAAACTTGGCAAACATCCTTAAGGAGAAACAAGTCAGCTTGAACACCTGGTGCAGATTTGTTGGAGAGGCTGCCTATAAGAGAAATATCACAATACACAGAGCAACTTCTTAAAGCCCATATGAACTTGTCTTTGGCATTCTTCCCCAGAGAAGCATGCCAACAACACCATCGCCAGAACAATGTTCCTCAATGGAAGCAGATAGACAACAAGAAAGTGAAGATGAAAATGAATGTGCGGAGAAAGCAATATTGAAACAGAAGTTGAGGAGCCTACCAGAGTCTCAGACATGAACAATCCTACCTCCAAAAGAAAAGCTGAAGAAAGTTCATCTCAAAACAGAAAACAAATGAAAAGCCAAACAAATGAAAAACAAAATAAATACATGAAAAAATGAAATCCGCAAGACCGAGTGTAAAGAAATTTGAAGTCAATGATTATGTCTGTGTCAAAATTGATAAGATTGATAAAAGTACTGCACTTCATCCCAATGTTCTATTTGGGAAAATAGTTGAAATGGAAAACACATATGCAAGAATAGCAACCAAATTTGGTTTAATAACAACTCTCATTTCCCCTTCAAGATTGACAAAATGCTGGAGACCAAATATTGTTTTTGAAACTACTAAAGAAATAACGTTTACAGCAGCATGTAAAATGGCAATGGAACAATAGACAATAAAACTGCTTTCAAGTTTATTTTTATATTTGTTGTGTTTTAATAACAACAGCAAACCATTATTATTTTTTCAAAATCTATCTCCCTTTTTTCTCCTCTTCAATCTCCTAGTACATCTGAACGCTAACCCTTACCCTAACCTGTCCCTAATCCTAACCCTAATCTAACCCTAACCCTAACCCTAACCCTAACCCTAACCCTAACCCTAAAACCATAATGCTTAGGCCTAATCAGTAAACCCTGGGCACAATAATGTCAAGCTCATTTAAAACAACACATTTTGGAGATTATAAATTAAGACTGAATATACACGTTGTGTCATAACAAAAACAAGACGCTCTATGAGCGTTAACTCAGGATACTTTTTTGTTCCAGAAGCCGGACGCACGCTTTCTGATTCTCGAAACTATCCGGCCAATGGTTTGCTTTTGGGTTCATGTAAGACCTTTTTGTTCACGTTCGAGCAAAGCTCGTTAAACCGTTTTGAGAGTTGCCTTCCATATTCCTTGTCAGCTGTTGTTGTTTACTTCTAGATTAAGTGGCAACATCTGGAGTTTTTTCTCTCTGCGAAGCTTGAAAACAAACTTGAAAACACAAGGCGAATCGTTTCCATGTATGTGACATGTCCAGATGTCACGCATTGTAAAAAACACTTGAAATTCAAACTGCTCTATTTTCAAAACAAAGCGTGTTACTTGGCTTAAATGTCATTTACCTGATGAAGGTAAAAAATGTAAATGTTTAATTTGAGGTTTTTTTTCTGACGCACGTGAAAACCAAAAATTCGCAAACTTGTCTCTAAATATAGATCTGTCACAGCGATTGAGTTGTAGTATAATCCGGATCAAATTACATCAAAACAACTTTGCGATTATCTAAATATAGAACTGTCACAACGTTCTAATTCGAGTCGATACTCACAGCATGTGCGAGGCTTCCAACCTTGTCTTAAATTCGGCAAACCTTTTCACACGGACAGTCTGTACTGTATTAAAATCCAGTTTCACAACTTTACAAAGATATGTGCAGGAAAATTTGTTCCGCGGTCGAAGTGGATCATTTAACCTTGAGTGTTCACTTGTGGTCACGTATTAAATGGAAGGTATCACATTACGAAAACAACTTTGTGCAAATCTGTAATTTTTCTGTCACAGCATTCGATTTCGTACATGTGCGAGGCTTCCAACTTTTTCTTAACACTTGGCAAACCTTTTCACGGGGACAGACTGTGCTCTCTTAAAATATCTAGCTTCACAACTCAAACACGATGAATTTGCATAACTTGTAAACAACCGTCGCGTGATGTTAGCCTTTCGACCTTTGGACTATGTGGTTTGCTTTAACCAATGAACACACCACCACGTGCCTGCTATTGTGCATTGGCCAATCCAAACACCGGAACGTAATTGTATTGTGCATTTTGCTGCACAGGAAAAAAAAAAAAAAAGACTGAAATCTGACAGATTTTATAACTCGGTATACTTACAGTATCCCGAGTAATTAATGGTGGAAAATACTTTTCGAGAAAAGGCCAGTTGATAAAACCATTAAGTACCTAATTACCAAAAATGGAACTAGTTTTAAAAAGGAAATAACTACCTGATACGAAGAGAAACCTAGTTAGAAAAAACTAACCAGTTAAAAATAAAACCACCTAGTTAGAAAAAAACTAACTAGTGAAAAAGTAAAATTAACTGAAAACAAAAATTAACTGCAACATACATATAGTACTAACACCATGACCTTTTAAGGTATTTGTGGTTCAATTCGGTCTCGAGATTTTATTGATCAAAGTTCCACTGTATGGAAGGAAAAAGGCACCAAGTCAAGGGATTTTACTAAGGCATCACTCCACATCATGAAGCTCATACAAGAAGACAAACAACAAAGGTGAGCGTGTAGACATTGGACTTTTCCTACCTAGAAGGGCAATCTTGTATCTTAAAACGTTCGTGAGATATACGCCTTTGTTTGGAAGAAATGTTTTAGCTTTGACCTGATTTTGCTTCAACTTTGATGGCAATTTGTGTTTTACCGCCCCCCAGAATCAAATTACCGTTGTCAACGTTGGCTTTCCGTTCTCTTTTCAGTAACATGGAATTCCAGACTTAAAAAATAGTTCTGCTCCCGTGATTATTATTTTGCGTCGGGGAGATTCAGGAGTGTTTGCGAACGGCAAACTTTTGAATATTTGCAAGTCATGGATCTCGGAGGTCTTTGGTCAATTGCTGATCAAGGTGATTAGGTACATATGAATATCACTATTACAATTTTACTTGATTATGCTTTCATTTCCGCATATTCTTTTATTGGTTTTTGCCTTGTTTGGCGTCAATGTTTTTTTCCTCTTAAAGTGCTAACTCAACAGAAAACTTCACTGTAACTTTCTTCATTCATCGTCCCCCAGAATTGTTTACACCATGAGTGTATGTCATATTTATTTTATTTTGACTCTATGTAGTTTATATACACCAAAAAATGGTTCACGCTTTACTTTAGTCATTCAAAAAGCTGAAGTTTTCAGTCGAAAAACATGGTGTTGAGTGTGTTTATTGCTCACGCGTACTGTCGAAGACCCGATATGTGTGATGTACATACTACTCTACATTCATTTGACTGTTTTGTACCCGCTAAAATACTGGCAACTCCACTTTCTTGTGAAGCAAAGTGTTATGGTTAAAAAGTTATCCAAGTGTTATGGTTAAAAAGTTATCCAAGTTTTATCATAAAACTTTGGAACTGTAAAAGAGGTCTGTACACTAGCTGATTTTCAACAGAGTTTTGAAAATTGAGGAAATTTTTTATTTTGGATTAGCGAACAGCGAAAAGATGGCTGATGTAAGCTTCATGTGAGCTTGTGTTAAAGATTATTTATTTATGGTAAAGTAATACTCTTTATGGTGTACAGACCTGTACAGCTTTCAGATCTAGAGGAATGCTCAGAAGTGAGCTGATATACTAGCCCTATTACAACTGTGGTACCTAAACATTTAAATTAAGTTTATTGGTGCCTGCATACATTGTATCTAAGCCCTTTACAAATTATCTGTTACTGATTAGGTGAGGTTATGCTGTTACAATACAAAACTGTAAAATCAAAACTAACTGTTCTCTTGAAATAATACTATAAAATAACAAGCTTGAAGATTTGTTTGAGCCCCGTCATTCGATAAGTAATATACTTGTTTTCAAAACTTGACCAAGCTAAAGAGTATGACAGGAGTACACACAGGAGGAAAAAGGTGTTGATGCTATTTAGATATAAGTCAGACCATAAAGATTGATAGTATTGCTTTTCTATTTCTACATTAGGGTTCTAAAATAAAATACACCATAATTTCACTGGAAGGTCAATGAAAAAATTCCACACACGTGGCTATCATGCCGCTGAAATATTCTTGTATTCATTTTTATGCACATATCATCAGTGTTCAGTGATGATGACATGGAATGCAACCATGTACCAACTTTTGACTGTGAGAATTTGTGTTAATAAAAATATAATTTCATTTAAACTGATACTCCACTGACTGATGATGGACACTGTTTTGTAAAACATTTGCATAAAAGGACGGAAATAACAATAATTACTGTTCTCATATTTTTTTAAGGATATACAGAGAAGACCAATTGCTGTGATAACACACCAAAAGGATGACAAGGCAGACAAGTTCAAGAGCAAGCTATATTGATCAATTCTGTGGTCTCGGAAACTGTAACATTGAGTGTCAATATGTATATCATCTGCAGTTTGAGAACTGTCCCCAAGAGTAATGTTGACACTGAGATTGCAGCTGAAGAACTCCCAACAGGCACTAGCAGATTATTTTGCTGCAGCAGCAAAATTAGCAGGCCTGAAAACAATTAACTTTCTCATACAAATACCAAGACCTGCTCCAAGCACTGTGCCATATGCTACCTTAAAGTCATGTTTCAATTTATCAAGTCTGTGGCATTGTAATTCACTTACCAAACAACGACAAAAGTTCCTGTAAAGCAGTCAGGCACAATAAAGTTTGAAAAATTCCCATAGTCATTGCAATCTATCTGGATTTATTATTTTATTTTTTGCTTCTTTCTTTATTTTTTGTACACAAGGGAGGAACTGCTGCAGGTAGTGAGTCACTTGACATCCATTATTGCTGGTTATTGTCGAACCAGTACAAAAGATTTGGGAGGGAAGCTGGATAGGAGAGTGTGTATGATACATGTACATGTATTTTAACTTATTCTTTATCTCCCTTCAAACAATTCCAATCCACTCAAGGCAGTGCAATTAATTTGAAAAGTCTGTGTAACTAGTTGAAGCAGAAGATAGCTAGCTACATTCTGTGGATTGTACTGCACTTCTAAATGACAAATGTGGTGAGAACATGACTTTATTAGCAACTCATTTGGAGTATTTTGAGACAACAACAACAACAACTTTATTACCCTTCTCCTAACAGAACAAGTTACAATAAAGAAAATTAAATCGTACATGTAACTGATCACCCCTCCCTCCAATTTCCATATCCTTTTGGTCCATGCCCAACAAACTCATGTCCTAGGCAGCGTACATAGATTTGTGCAAACAGACGTTCAACAGAAGGTAAACGTGCTGCAAGTTCTTGCCGCAACACAACTCAAGCATAATTTACTTTAGTATTAATATTTTCTTTAAAACTCAAGTAAGCTTCTTGTTTACCTTTTGTTTTTTTTTCCCGAGAAAAAAGGCAACATTCTCAGAACAAAGCAATCTCAAATGTTCAAATGACTGCAGTACAAATATGCTTTCGACTTAAATTATACAATCTGATAATCTTCATTTATTTTGTTTGTTTGGCATTCAAATAACGTATGTACAATTAAATGGTTTAAACTTCTTCGAGACAATCCAGACGAAAGGTCACTCAGCATTTCTGTACTCAGGCTGTACTCTTGAAGAGCTCTTCGGAGACCCTCTCAAGATGTTCCCAAATTTTACTTCTCAAACAAGTGTCTTATCCGATCTGAATTTGACTGGTGACAAACTTAAACTTACCAAACTCATCTCTTTTGTCATCTTTAAAATTTAACGTCACATTGAAAATTCATATTGTATTCGTCGATGTAGGTTTCGGTTGACATGGATTTGGCTGGAGCTTTCTTCCTGAAATCGTCTTAACATCTTTTACAATTTTTCACATAAAAAACAGCTTGAAAAAGGGAAACTTTTAGAGCTGCAAGCTAGAGGACTGCTCCTTGTCAGCCGCCATTTTGATTTTCAATGCCTACCTTGGCAGATTCGTTCCAGCGGTTTATCCTCATGACAATGGGATTACGGAACATACGCAGACAAAATGCGCCTCTGCTCTGGGAAATCAGAATAGCAAACAGGGACAATACCCACGAATAGTTGCGAATAGTGGAAAAAGATAGTGAGAAAATTGGGTGGGGGTGTGTTGCCCGCTTTCTGAAACCCTTACCCTAATTCAGACCAAAACCTGCCATTTCAGACCTGACAAAAAATTTGATACAGTTTTTCAGACCTATTTCAGTTACACAGTTGGTGTAAACATAATTTGAGAAGGGCTAATGATGAAGAAGTAGTTTCTGCTAAAAAACATACTCAATTCAGGAATAAAGTGCACAAACTATACCCTATTTCAGACCAAAACAGCTAAAAAACCCATACCCTTTGGGGCCGCACATACCTATATAGCCCATATAAGGGAGTACCCCCTCTTCCCCCACAGACCCAGGGGGGATAAGTAAACTTTTGTTGCATTTTCTTGAGACAAAAGAAGTGCAATCAAAAGTATAATTTGTAGTATTAACCTGCGCCATTACTGCACATATTGTAATACATACTGCTGTATTGTAGACCTCCTCACTCTTGCACCTGTGAGAATTATTTGCGAAATAGAAAGCCCTATTAGTGCATCTTCGTCTGCCATATTGGATACTCTGCCTTTATCACATTTACAGCTGACAACCAGATACTGCAGTATCAACTCTGAATTAAGTGCGGTACAAGTGCGATGTATCCCTTATATGGGCTATATAGGTCTGTGCGGCCCCAAAGGGTATGGTTTTTTAGCTGGTTTGGTCTGAAATAGGGTATCAATTTTGACCATTTGGGTCTGAAATAGTGTATGGTTTGTGCACTCTAGTCTTGAATTGGGTATGTTTTGAAGAAGCTACTTCTTCATCATCAGGCGATAAGACCATCAACAAAAAAACCTTCTTTTTTCTCTTTTAATTATGTTTACGCCAATCGTGTACATGAAATAGGTCTGAAATAGGGTATCAAATGTTTGGTCAGGTCTGAAATAGGGTAGGGAAAATCGCAGATTTTGGTCTGAAATAGGGTAAGAGTTTTAGGAAGCGGGCTACACACCCCCACCCAATTTTCCTGGAAGTACCCCCCCGGGGGATTATGAATCAACCGTCGCACTTAATTGAATTCTACAAGGTAGAAATGTGCATATGAATACTGCTGCACCGACATATACTCTGCCTTTATCACATTTACTGCTGACCAACAGACACTGCAGTATCAACTCTGAATTAAGTGCAGCACAAGTGCAATGTATGAATCAACAGTTGCATTTCTGCTGCACTTATCGACTTTGATTCATCGACTTTGCCTGTTGTTCAAGTGCTGCTTTTGAGAAGATTTGCTGTGATTTCTCAACATTGTCTGTTGTTCAAGGCCTGCTCTTGAGTCAAGATTTGCTGTGATTTCTTGACATTGTCTGTTGTTCAAGCGCTGCTTTTGAGAAGATTTGCTGTTATTTATTGATGTTGTCTGTTGTCCAAGCGTTGCTTTTAATATCGTTTTCAATGACGAGAAAACAGGCAACATCATAATGTTATTTTATTCACTGACGGAAAAATGGTCTACAGACTACACTTTGGCATCAACTGTATTTGATTTCATATCATTTAACTCCACTAAATTGTTCTGACTGGTTTTTATTTACTTGTAACTCGCTGCTCCAAGCAGCAGAAATCAAGCCTAGAGACTGGCTGAAGTGTTATTTTTATTTCATACTGTGCTTTACTCTTAAGTCAGGTTAGCATTGTGTGTTCATTTCTACAACATTTTACATACTTTTCCATAAATCTTGTTGTGTTCTCCCAAACAATTATGTGACTTATTCCTCATTCACCAGTAACACAAAATTAACCCATTGACTACCGGCTGTTTTTACATTTTCGGAGTGATTTTCCACCTATAAACAATCAATAGCAATTCGTGACTATTTGAACCACCAGGGAAAAGTGGAGCTGTCCTAAGCCACCGGAGGCTCAAGGTTTCTGAAAACGTCATTTTGACGTAGCTATTTTTATCCATGAAGCGACAACAATGGCCCAAGTTCGGTTTGCTTGCGATTTCTGCTAAATTTACAGCCATTTTTCATCTTTAGTGGCTGCCTGGTGAGCATCATTAAGCGTGACGGTAGCTAAGAGTCCACTTTCTCAAAGAATCGAGCAAGAGTGATGTACTTTGTTGTTGAATTTGGCTTGTTACTCGACGAACTGGGAATCTGGCCAGTCGAACACTTAGTACCTTTAGGACTCGACTATTGATGAATTTCTCGACCTACTGCCACATATTTTAGAATTTCTGAGTACTGAAGATGACCACAAGTAGGGATTTTTGGCAGTAGGTTGGAGTGGCTGTCTATGAATAGTTTATTTCCCAGTTTCAATAAGCAATCCATATTAAGCTTCCATAAATTAGTCAAGAAAGATCTCTGATAGCTTTGATTTCAAATTTGTCATAAACACTGTTGCCGCTGCTTTTGGTTTCTTTTTGACTCTCCTTCATTATCCATTATAAGGCAATAACAGGAGCTTGTACTGTGAAAACATGTGAAAATATGCTCACTATCGATTAATATCAGCCATGAGAGTATGGAGAACTTTGCGAAAACAAGCCGCAACTGCAAAA
Source organism: Pachyseris speciosa (assembly GCA_016490735.1). Taxonomy (NCBI): domain Eukaryota; kingdom Metazoa; phylum Cnidaria; class Anthozoa; order Scleractinia; family Pachyseridae; genus Pachyseris; species Pachyseris speciosa. The sequence continues at coordinate 317,607 of JAEMWC010000264.1, forward strand.
GATATCGGCGAATGCCACATGAACTTTGCAATACCTGTTTACGATCATTAGTTTTCCAGAGTTGTTCTGCTTCATTTCACGCATCGATTGCTTCATTTCTACTTTTGATGTTCTACTTTTGCAATGTTCGTGTTCACATTAAAAGTGAAAAGAGGCAGTGAGTTTTTTTCACAAAAGTGTTTTTCTTTTATTATTTTTTTAATGACCATGCACAGAACTTGAAGTATGTTACACAGTGAATAATAAAAGGACATTTTCAAATGAATCTGGAATTGTTATAAAATATCCCTGACCTTCTTGAATTATCAAAAACTGCACCCTAACTAGGAAACACTACCATGGATCTTGCCAAGTAATAAGTGTCATGAAGACTGGGCTTTAAGAAAAAATGTTTGGGAGTCCACAGCTCTGAAACTTGAATTGAAATTCAAATGCAAGGTGCCCAGCATTTAAATTTGTGCAAAACTAAGATTTCCTTGTCACCCAAAGACAAATGGAGGTCACCAGGGGCCACCAGGTCCTGCTAGAGCACAGCCCTGATTGCAAACTGACACTACACATGAAATTTAATGTATGGGCCTTATCAATAGACCATTAACTCAGTGATCACAGAACATTCTTATACCAAAATTTGGTAATGATTCAGCTTGAATTGTACTAACAATATCCCCAAGATTGCTTCTTCAACCTTTAGTTTTAAGATCTTGTTTTTGTGTTAACTAATACTAATTTGATCCTTTAATTTTGGGTCAAAGTTCATTACCATGACAGAAGATGCAGGGAGTAGCACATCTGGTGACCATTCAGAGGATCTCACTGATGCCCCACCTCCTCTCAGCATTAAACTGCCTCAGTTGAGTGATCTCCCAAGAACGTTCAAACCTTGGAGAGATGTCCATCTCCCAGTAGACATTCTGTTGTTGACCGTGGAGGATTGTGAGTTTTTGGCTTGTTATGTGTACTTGAGAAACTCCTTTAAAAGTTATCGCAGAGATCTTGGTTATGTCTACTTCGGAAACGTGGGTGATGGAGATGAGCCCTTGAAAATTGCACTGCTTAAATGTCAGGAAGGTTCTTCTGATCCAGGCTGCTCGCAAACTGTCATTACAAATGCAGTGATGCATCTTCAACCCAAGGCAGTTTATTCTGTGGGCTGCTGCATTGGTCTGAATAATGCAAAAACACAGTTGGGTGATGTAGTGGTATCCTTAAAGCTTACAACTGAAACCTTCAAAACCCCAGTGGGCAGAGATATGGCTATGATTGTGAAACATGCAGCTGACGGATGGAAGCCTCCATTAGAAAGTACAGATGCTCAAAAAGTAAATGTACACTGCAATGGCGATATTCTAAGTGGCATGGACCAGGGCACTGCTAAACGGCATAGTGTGCTGAACTCACAAGCGATTGCAGTTGAAAGGGAAGGGAAAGGTGAGATTTGACATCTTTTTCTGGTACATGTAGTCAGCAGATCAGGAATTTAATTTTCCATATAGAAAACGTGCAAAAAGATTGCTTAATTCTGCCATTGGTGCAATAAAGCGGATACAACATCAAATCCCTTTTAATATTGTAGTCAATGTTTATAATAGCCTCACTTCGATTATTGTAGTAAGGTGTGGGGAAACTGTAACAAAGGCCTTTCTGATAGACTTCAAAAGCTTCAAAATCGGGCAGCCCGCATTTTGATGTCTGCTAATTATGACTTACAGCACGGTGGTGAGAACTCTGGCATCAAAGATTAGAAAAGAAATCTATTATGTTGTACAAAATCTTACATGACATGATGCCTGAATATCTAAGATCAAGTTTTGTTTTTGCAATAGTGTGAATTCTTATATATTTGAGGAAAATTATACTGAAACGTACTAGCTCTTCCAAAACCCTGCACTGATTATCTAAAGAGAAGTCTTTCATACAGTGGAGCTCAGTTGTGGAACAATTTAACCTTGGAATTAAGACAAGCAACTTCCTTTGGAGATTTTAAGAATAAAATGAGTCACCACAGTTTAAAGTAAGTTTCAAGTAATACATAAAATAAGAGCGGGAGGCCTTTATGGGCATTTAAAATGGCGAACCGCAGGCGAGCCATTTTAAAGCCCATAGAGGTCAGACGCGAATATTTTATCTTACTTGTGAAATGAAACAATAGATTGTGTTTGTCATGTTTGAAATGTTAATCAGTAGAGATCTGTATGGAAGTTAATGCATACTAATTAGCAGAGCGGGGTTCTTTTATGAAAGTTAATGATTTTTATTGGGGTTTAGAGAGGTATACATGTGACTCAAATACTACTCGCAGATTGGTCGTTAGTCTTATAAATTAATTATTAATGAATTTTACAAGTAGTTTAAGTAAGATTTTAAACGCAGCCTCCAAGAAAAGCAGCCTTTATTGATTTTTATTGTTTATATTTTTTATTCTCTAGAAAGAAAATTTTACACATTGCAAAACAATGTGTTTATCACTTCTTTTTAATTATCAATTCTTTATATAACTAAAACTTTATTGTAAAATACCATGAAAGTTACTTTTCAATACTTAACTGTAGTATTGCTGTCAACACTGAGTTAATAGACTTCAACTTAATGTGTACAGTACATGCAATCAAGTTAAGGAAGGGCTTTGATTGTGTACAGTACGTATTTACCACTATTATGATGTTGATCAGCACTGCTAAAGCTGGTTTTAAAGCACTTTTTGATTTTGATTATAAGCCCCCTCGGATATAAGCCGCTCCATTGATAAGCCATGTCCTACTGTAAAATCCTTATGAAGATGTATAATATAAGTCCAGGGCTTATAAGTGGCAGTTTACAGTAAGTTTGTTGTTGTTTGTTCTTTTATCTTGTTGTTAGGCATTTTTGTCGCAGCCCATGACCTGAAAATGGAATGGGTTATTGTTAAAGGTGTTGCTGATTTTGCTGATGACAGCAAAACTCCAAGTGCATCATCTAAGCCTTTTGCCTGTGTGATGGCAGCCTCTGTTGTGTTTCATATGCTAAGCGATCCAGTTGTTTTTGAAGACTGGCCTCACTACCAAGGTATGTCACAGGCATTGCTGTAAGAAATTATCTTGTGCCTGGTCTGTCTAATGGGAGCAGTTCATTTTTCTTGTGAGGAAATTTATGATTCAATTGAATCAATAACAGACCAAGTCAATATTATTATAATTAGTGTGTTGTAAACAATGGTTGCCAAAGCGAAATGTTTGGTGAATGTTGTCACATGTCAGAAATTAGATTACTCCTAAATTACTTGGGCATCTTCATTATGCAATACTTCACTTGAATAGAGATATAAGTATTAGATCAAAGGTTCACATAACATCAAATCTCCACTTATGGCCACCTTCCTTAAGCAGACGTTTCCCATAAGAAGACATCAACACACCATGTTCCTGGTGATTTTTCCACTAAAACTCTACAGTAAGATCCTCCCGTAATTGCACACCATGCTCAGTCCAGAGGGTGGGCGTTTGATTGGATATGGTAGAAAAGAACATTATCCCTACAGTGTAAGGGAAAGGTCATAATCAGCATCAACAATTTTGTTTATGAAGGTTTTCCTTAAAATGATTAGAATAATAATAATAATAATAATAAACTTTATTAACGTGTTGAAAATAAAACTGATCTAGCAGAGGGAAATCCCCCTGCTAATAGGGGACACCTAACTATCTACAAAACAATGACTTATTGAAAAACTATGCCTTAACTACAATAACAGAGACTGTATGCAATTACAATGAAACTATAAACTGTACATGTGTGAAGAAGAGAGACCCAAATACACATGTATACTTGACCAATGAAGTAGATCATCTTTTTTATTTGTTTTTAATTTGTTGTTGTTCTGTGGATCTAAAAGAAATGTTGTATATATTGGATACCGTGTAGCATGAAAATTTTGCGGGGGTTTTATTTTGCGGATTGGCGATTTTTTGTGGTTTGCAAGAACAAATTTTTGCGGTTCGAGATGAGTGAAATTTCTGGTGGGAACTAATTTTTGTGATTCTCTGTTCAAGTAGTAGAATATTTAAGTGGAAGAAACCTTAATATGGTATTTTCAACTTTTATTTTACGGTATGTTGAGTCAAAGTTCACTCTACTTACATATTTAATGGAGAATATAAATACGGTAATCACTGTAATATCTTACTGCACAAAGGGACTGAACAACAGTAAAACAGAACAAAAGCCTATCCCTACCGTGTACAACAAAACACTCTTTCGTTAATACCGCAATCAGGTTTTCCACGACCAATATTATCAATTATTATTTTACAAGAAAGCAGTATGAATGTAAGAATGCAGAGGGAATTTCAAGTCAAAAGATGTAGTATTAAACTTTGAGATCTAACCGGGAATGGCCTATCAAAATGCAAAACTATGCCCTACTGTAACACAATGAGGCAAATGGTGTTTTTTCAGATGACCCATTAGCACCGATCTGATGAACTGAATTGCTGTTCACTTGACATTTTTTGTTCTTTGTACATTGTTTTGTTTGCGTAACAGACTACCACATTATGTTTAAGTCCAATTTATAACGCCCCAGTGGCACAAGTCCATTAAAAGCAGAGTTCTTAATTTGACTGAAGAGAGTTAATTTTTGCGGCATTTTAGTTTGCGGGTTTTTTTCTTTCTGCATGAACTAATTTTTGCAAATATTAGAACCCGCAAAATTTTCATGCTACACAGTATGGTAGAATAGAATATTGCGCCTATAGTGTTAGAGAGAGATCATTATTGCCATCAACAATTTTGTTGATAAAGGTTTTCCTTAAAATGATTAGAGAGACCAATACACATGTAAACTTGACCAATGAAGTAGATCGTCTTGTTTATTTTTTGTCTTTTTCGTTTGTTTTTGTTGTTGTTATTGTGTTCCTGTGGATCTAAAAGGAATGTTTCTTTGTTTCCCAATTAGTTAGGTAACATTTTTTGTTAATTTTCCCACAGGCACAACATCCAACCAGGAGCAATCAGCCAGTGGCCAGAGACGAAAGTTACCTTGTTTGGATCCACAGGACACTAAAAGGAGAAGGCACTCAGGTAATGTTTGTTTCTAAATGGAATACAAGAATTTGGATAAGTACCGGTATCCAACTGAAGGTTTAGTATAGGATCTGTGAAATAAATTTGAATGGTAAATATTTTAGTTCTCAGGGAGGTCAACTAAATAGGTTCCAGGTACACTGTGAGAATCTGAGGACAATAACAAAATAATAATGTGTGACTATTTAATTCTGGTTAAATAAATTCCATAGAGCTGGATTAAGGATAGCCTGTGTTGCAGACGTAATCTAATTCTGGTTAATAATGTCTGCGAAGCATCACCCAATTCCTTGTTCTGTGAGTTGTTATCTGTACCAGATTTTGATTACGCACTGTGATTGGCCCGTCAACAAATGAAAAGGCTTTTGATGACAGGTCAATCATAGCACATACTCAAATTCTGGTACACAGCACAAGGAATTCAGCGCTGCTTTGCAGACATTACTAACTGAGTTTAGATTATGTCTGCGACACCAGCTCGGGTACGTAGGTTAAGGGTGTATGAAGTGTTGTTTCTTTGTTAATTTGATTGTGGTAGCAGCATCTCTTAGAAAATCCAACCTGGAAGTATTGACAGTGGTGTTGCTCAAGTTACCGTAAAGATTATAGGAATGATTTCAGTTGCTGGTACTAAGTAGCATAGATCACAGAGTTGCTCTTTTATTATTCCCTCTCATATTCCTATGTGATCATGAGCTAGCATCGTGAATTGAACAAAACTGGTCCAATGATTGAATTTTCTGTTGTTTTGTTCATTGCGACCATTACGTTCTCGAAGTAAATGTTAATGGGGTATATATTCTTGGACCCCCAAAATCATCAATGTTAACACCTGGTCAGAATTTAAAAACTTTCCCAACTCTGTTTATTAGTTTTCTTCACCTGCCAGCTTGTTCACAGCTTTCTTGTCACCGCAGAGGCTGTTAAAAGCTAATTAGAATCGTTCCTGTTACCGTATTTACCCGTGTATAATGCGCACCCGTGTATAATGCGCACCCTATTTTCCAAGACAATTTTCCAAAAATAAAATAAATGTGTTAAATAACCACCAGTTGGTCAGAGAAAATTCTGACTCAATCGAACGGCTGGAATTATGTACTCGCGAAAAACAAATGCAAATTTTCTGCCTGTTCGGGTTTAGTCATTGGCTTAAAAAAAAAAAAACTCTATCTGTTTTAGTTAAAAAGTGTATTTCTCTGATATTCAAAAAGCTTTCGGTCACTATTAGGTTGTTCTGACCTTGGTTAAGCTTGTGTTTCGTGTACCGGGATCACTAATTTGTTAATTACAAAAAGCAGTCGAAAATTCTTTTCTCTGATAAGATTAGCGTATTCCCGAGCATTGAGACGGTACGAGAGAATAATTTAGACACCTGTTACAGGAATTCTCATATGCTCAAAGACTCTTCGTGGTTGCTGTGTAAAAATTTTCGCTTTCATTCCCTCCTTCCCCCGATGATTTAGCAACAACTTGTAGTGCGAATGTTTCATGACCTAATGTTGACTAATGACCGACCTACTAAATAAATACAGATAAACGTCTTCGGATTGCTAAATACTCGACGACTGTCTCGCAGCAATACCCTGTCTAGGATGGGTCCAGACCCTGATTAGGACAGACCCGATTGAAATATTATATACCTTGTTGAGGGTAGAGGGTCCAAATTGTACCCTATCCAACGGCACGTCCCTGTATAGGCCATGTACGGAAGTAGCCCCCCCCCCCCCTTCCCCGAGCCCCGAGCCATACGCACATAAGCATATTTCGAGTCTTTTTCAGAGTCTTCGTTGTACCACAGCTGAATGAATCGATGCCAGTTTTTGTTTTTATTGTTGTTACAGGGCACTTTTGTCTCGAGGAGTGCCAAAGACAACTACGTTCATTTTATGACTCCAGAAGTAAAGTCAAAATCGTTCCTTGGGACCCAAGCTCTCCCGTTCCTATTGATGAGATGTACACCAAGTTATCTTGGCTTGCAGATGACAGGAAACCCAGTGGAGTGACACAAGAGAAACTCGAAGACTATACAGATATCTTCAGAAATCGAAAGCATTGTGCAGAACCGAAACGAATTTTGGTGTACGGCCGGCCGGGTATCGGCAAGACAGTTTTTACCCAGAAAACTGCCTTTGACTGGTCGCAGCAGAGAAATCAAATGTTATCAAAGTTTGATCTTGTACTTCTGGTTAAGTTGCGTGATGTCTGTCACTTGCAAGATGTCCCGTCTATTTTGAAGGCTTCAGAGGTGTTGGCTAGTGATGGCAAAATTTCTCTCGACGACCTGTATGATTACATTCATCAACATCAAGAGAAAGTCTTGCTCATTTTGGATGGCTATGATGAGTACAGCGCAGGAAAACAATCTCCCATTCGTGACATCTGGGAAAGGAAGCTGCTGAGAGATTGTTGTGTTATCGTCACTACACGGCAAATGGAAACTGACGAGTTGAGAAGCCCTAGTGACGGTCAGTTTGAAATCAGTGGGTTCGATAGTGAAGATCAAATCAAGAGGTTTGCAAAGAAATTTCTGAATGATGCAAACAATGTTGAAGAGTTTTGGAAGTCCTTGGAGAGGCAAAACCTTAAGGACATAGCAAAGATACCGCTTTTGCTCCTGATGCTTTGTTTGGTTTGGAAGGGGAACAATTTTAAAGAACTACCATCATCACGGGCCAACATTTGCACTAAGTTTATTCAAACCTTTTTGAATCACATGTCTTCAAAAGATTCTGATGCTGAGGTGTCAAGAGAAATAGGTGACCACGCTGAGGAACTTAGTAGGTTGGGTAAACTTGCTCTCGATGCCCTTTTGCGGGAGAGTCTCTATTTGTCTTTACGTGAAGTTCCTAATGACTTCCTTCCCGAGAAGTTAATTGAAGTTGGATTATTTCAAGTTACCAATCTCTCTAGTGTGAATCCTGATAAAGGCGTGTTTTTCATCCACAAATTGGTGCAAGAGTTTCTTGCAGCATGGTATCTTAAAGATGAGCTGTTATCAAGACAAAGTGAAAATCCAACCCCTCTGCTCAAATTTGACTCAATTGACAAGCTTTTCAAGATGAGAGAGGTTCTGCAATTTGCTTCTGAGTTGTCCGGAGAGGCTGCGTGGGAGATTGTAAGTCACCTGGGATCCGTGGCAAAGAAGGAAAGTGTTTCAGAATACCACTTCTTGGATACACCTTCTGAATTCGATGTCACGTCAGGACAACTCAGGGTTCAAGGGCTCATTCAAGATGCCTTTTTTTGCTGCTCATCCAAGGTGAGAAGAGAACGCGCCTCTGTATTTCTCTCTTATGTTGGATGTTGTTTGCTTATCAACCCTGATCAATTGCAAAGCTTTGCTGAGGAACACTTGTTGAAATGCACCACACCCCCAAACTATATATTCTTCGGTGCAGAATACCGTTCAAAGTACAATCTTACAAGGAGTGTCTATCAAGAGCTCTACAACCGTTACTTGATCATGGTTTTGGAAGATGTAGATGCAGTTGTTGTTGACTGTTCCGGGGTAAAGAGAGCAGCAGACTTTTTTAAGAAGCATGCAGTTAGTTCTGGTTTTTACTTGTTATTAAAGAAAGAAGAACGTATGTACCTTCATATTTCTATGATTACAGACGATCAACACCCACTTCCCATTGAAATGTTGAAAGAGCTCGTGGTTTCACCAGAGCCTACTCAGCAAGAGGAACGTGATGCTAATCAGTCAGAACAAGACAGCAGAAGCGCTTTGTGTTTGACCGAAAACTCTACACGCAAGTTCCCTAGTCCAAATCGTCATTGCCTTTCACTGGTTTCGGAAATTTGCGTTTCCCCTGAGGATAGGTCGGAAGTGGAAACGCTTACTGAGATCTTGCCTTTGGTCACTTCCCTACGATCGATATTAGTTGCAGATTATAGGGGTAAAATAATGCTTGGTGCCGATGTAACACAAACAACGACACGGATAACGTCCAGAACGCTTTATAGTTTCTCATAAGCCTAACTTTACAAGCACATGTTTTTCTAGACCACTAACCACGCATGTGCGACTGAACTTGGGCTCAGGCCCCACGCTACATCACCCCCTCCCATATGAAGACAGAGGTTAGAGTAAGAAACATGAAAAGTTAGTATGCAACTGTCCCAACAAGGTAAAACGGCCAAGTTGGATGAACAACAACTGTTCTGACATAGTCCTGGAGCCACAGTGGCTCTCTCCGTTCACGTCTCGGTCTCACTGGAGTCTGACTTGGAAAAGATTCATTGTTTACCAAAGGAACCTCTGGATGGGAAGGTATATCCGCAGGCTGCGAATCCGGGCCTAGAGTACCACTCAATTCTTGGACCTGAGGGGTTTGATGAACTTCTGTGGATGGAGCCACTGGATCCTCCAGCCATTCCAAATCAACGCCCCCAGTATCATCGGATGCCCCTTGAATCTGACTTGGCTGTTGCACATCTCCCAATCTTTCTGATCGACCTGCACCTCCAAAGGTAGCTTCCGGGGAGTGCTTTTCATTAATCTCTGGAGGTGTAAAGCATGGTTTGAGATAGTTGAAGTGGACCACCTTCCTCTTACGACGATTCCCTGCCTTCCTTCTCTCCTCCTCAATACGATAGGTAACATCAGACAGAGCTTTCACAACCCTCCAAGGACCGCACCAAGGTTTGAGGAATTTCTTCCTTCTTGCTCTGGTTCGGTTTCGATACCAGACTCGGTCTCCTACATGAAACCGCTGACCGTGGCACTTAGTATCGTAATAAGCTTTCTGAGATTTCTGTGCTCGCTTGAGGTTCTCTCTCACGATCTGCTCCGTCTCCTCCAGATGCTTCTTCTGCTGAATAACATAATCGGGGTAAGTCTGCGCCTCTCCCTGGGGAGGTGAGGTTTCAAACTTCAAGACAGCATCCACAGGCAAGATAGCTTCTCTGCCAAACATTAGGCGGTAAGGGGTAAATCCCGTCGATTCATGAACACTAGTATTGTACGCAAGAACCGCTTTCGGCACAAAGTCTGCCCAGTCCCGGCGATGGTCAGAAATCAGCTTACACAGGATCTTCACAAGTGATTTGTTTAGTCTCTCTACTTGTCCATCTCCTTGGGGGTGGTAAGGTGTTGTCCGAGTTTTAGCTGCATCAATTAAATCACACAGTCCCTTGAAGACAGCACCATCCACATTGGCTCCCTGATCAGAGTGTAAGCTCTCAAAGCACCCAAACCGGCATATGTATTCGTCCATCACCTTCTTTGCAAGCGTTACTGCTGAAGTGTTTCTGACTGGGAAAGCTTGAGCAAATTTAGTAAAGTGATCGGAAACCACCAGCAGCCACTCGTGACCAAAACTAGACCTCGGTGTAGGACCAACTATGTCTATGGCCACTCTTTGTAAAGGGTGACCCGACTTGATGTTGATGAGGGGCGCCTTTGGCAACTTGGGAGGGTCATTGACTTCCGCACAAGGACCACACCTTCTAATGTGATTCTCGACATCCTCTCGCATCCCATGCCAGTAAAATCTTCTACGCACTCTCGCCAGAGTTTTCGCCACGCCAAGGTGACCTGCAGAAGGACTGTCGTGAAGGGCAGACAGCACTTGTGGTACTAGGCTCTCTGGCAAGCAAAGTTGCTGCGAAGTTTCTTGACCTGACACTTCATCTTCCCAGCGTCTGAACACCAGACTGTCCTTGAGAAACAACCTTCCCCACTGTGACCAGTATGATAGAAGTTTGCGCCCGCCTCCTTCCACATCACTCCTTGGGGATCTGACACCAGTTTTAAGCCACTCTGCCACCTGTGACAGAACAGGATCTTGGTTCTGGGCTGCTCTTATACTTTCCCTTGAAAGAGGCTCCATATTGACAGACTGGATCAATGTGGCTTCCCCCTTGTCATGTTCAGCTGATGCGGCCCCTTCCCACAAAAAGCGGGACAGTCCATCTGCATTACCATGCAACTGCCCAGGGCGATGTTCCACCTCAAAATCGAAATCACTTAGCCTTTCGAGCCACCGAGCAACCTGGCCCCTAGGGTTTTTGAAGTTCTTTAGCCACTGTAGAGCACTATGGTCAGTCCTAGCCAGAAAGCGTCTCCCATAGAGATAAGTCTCAAAGTGCTCAGCTCCCCACACAAGGGCTAAAAGTTCCTTACGGGTGGTGCTATAGTTCCTTTCAGCCTTTGATAGTGCACGTGCTGCATACGCTATTACACGCTCTTTCCCACCTTGAACCTGAGACAACACTGCTCCCAAACCACTGTCGCTGGCATCAGTGTCTAGAACGAATGGTACATCCAACTGGGGAAAAGCAAGGATGGGGGCGTTCATCAATTTACGCTTAATAGCCTGAAAGGCTTCTTCACACTCAGCTGACCATCTAAAACGATCACCCTTTTGAGAAGCACTGTGCAAAGGGGAAGCAATGTGAGCGTAGTTTGGCACGAATTCTCGATAGTAACCAGCTGTTCCCAGGAATGCTTTCAACTGGCTCTCATTCTCCGGCACTGGCCACTCCTTTATGACTCGTACTTTCTCTGGATCAGTAGATATGCCATCGCGAGTCACCACATGACCTAACACGACCACCTGTTCGGACAAGAACTTGCATTTCTTGGGGTTAATCTTCAATCCTGCTTCTGACAAGCGCGACAGGACCAATGACAGTCTCTCCCTGTGCTCCTGTAGAGTTCGACCAAAGATAATAATGTCATCTAGATACACTAGACAGTCTGACCAGCATAAACCTTTCAAGGTAAGGTGCATAGCCCTCATGAAGCACGCAGGTGCATTTGTTAGACCAAAGCTTAGCTTGCGGAATTGGTAAAGGCCATCCGGGGTTGCGAAGGCTGTTTTTTCCCGGTCTTCTTCCGCAACATCAATTTGCCAGTACCCCCTAAGAAGATCAAGGTGAGAAAACCACTGTGCCCCAGCTAAGCTCTCCAATATGTCATCGCACCGAGGAAGTGGGTACAAGTCTCGCTTGGTTACCCTGTTTAGAGCACAATAGTCCACACAGAACCGTTGAGTGCCATCAGGCTTCGCAACCAGAACTACTGGAGAGGACCATGGGGATTCAGATGGCTCTATAATCTGTGCTTCAAGCATCTCATCCACCTGACGGCGCATTTCTTGCCTTTTATGGAAGGGGACCCTCCTAGGTGGTACCCGGATTGGCTGTGCAGGGCCGGTGTCAATGGTATGTTTCACTCCCTTAGCAGTACCTAAATCCCACGGCCCCTTTGAAATGCAGTCAGCATAAGTGGACAACACCTCATAGTGCTTACGTTTTTCCTCCTCTGGAACTGAACCACTACTTATGGGGAACATCTCTTCCACCGGAATACTACCATTGCCAGAGTCACCCACAAAAACTGCACTACACTGTCTAGCCCCCAAGTCAACCTCAACATTTTCCTTCGGAACACTAGGCGGTACAATCTTGTACCCCTTGCCCGTGGCGCTCCCGTCAGGCAGTTCTTCCATGCCGGCTAGAGGATGGAGGTCCCCAATACTGCTGCATCTGTAAATTTTGATAGGCTTGTTAAGACAATTAAACACACGAACTGGGATTCGGCCTTCTTTTACAGTTACTGCAGTGCGCAAGGCCCCAGCGGAGTATCTTTCTGAAAACATGTTTGATGGTTCCACCACACCCATACACTCGTCCAGGCCACTCACCCCCCAAATCTCACAAGGTATATCGGCAACCATATTTGGTGATAATGTTACGGTCTCAGCAACAGTGATCCTGTACACTTTGTCAAGGTGTCCAAACACCATCTCAGTGGGTCCTCCCTCACTGTAGACAGTCTTAGTGTCAAAGTTAATTATACACTTGTGAGCCATTAAGAAATCTATACCAATTAACACTGGTTGTGGCAACCCTCGACTCACAAGCACCTTATGCTGCGCCTTGATCCCACCAAGTCGGAGTGTCAACTCTGTTTCACCAACGACATCAAGCGGCATGTTGTTGGCTCCCAGAACAGGCTTCCTTGGCGGTTCAAGTTTACTCACGTTGGTCTTAGTGCGATAGTACAGGTCTTCACTAATAATTGTTACTTCTGCACCCGTATCCAGTAAAGCTTGGGACTTAACACCATTGACATCACATGACAAAAATGCCCCCTTTGAATTATCGGGCGGGGTCATTTCTGGTTGCGCCCCGCCCGTCGCCAGTTTCCCTGGTCAGGACGGACTTGGTGTGGACAATCACGAATAAAATGGGTCAAACTGCCACACTTAAAACATGCTCTGGGGCCTTGTCCAGACTCTACACTTTCATTCCTACCTTGCCTTCCTTGAGGAATGCTCTTCAGCTTCTCTAAGATTTCAGCTTGTTGTTGAAATAGCTGCTTAGCCCATACTGGGGGTTCCGGGGACCCCTGTTGCGAGGCCAAGTTCCCTTCTCCTTCCACTCCAGAAGTTGAAGCAAGGACTCGAGCACTTCCTTTGTTTAACACTTTTTGATTTGATTCAAATCGCTGAGCCGCCGCCAGTGCCTCGTCTAAGGTGTTTGGGCCCAAATCCAACACCTTCTCTCGTAAAGTTAGGGGAGATAAAGCGCCTATGAAGAAATCCCTGGCGGTACGATTAAGTATATCCGGCGGGTCATCTGGATAGGCCAGCTCCACAAGGCGGGAGATTTCGCACCTCAGTTGATGTAAATCTTCGTCGGGGCGACGTAATTTGGCTCGTAGAGTAGAAATGTGTACTTGGCGGGATTCCTTTGGATGAAAACGATCTGTTAGAGCGCGTTCCAGAGCCGCCCAAGTAGTAGTTTGCTCGGCAGTCAGACTGTAATATGTCTGTTCGGCGAGGCCTTTCATGTACGCCGGCAAAATTTGACTTTGAAGCTCGGCATTCCACTTGTTCAGCGACGCAATGTTTTTAAATTTCCGTAGCCACACCAACCAGTTTTCTCCCGAAGCAGCCGAGAAAGTTTCAGGTTTAATGCGAAGAGAATGATCCGGGGATGTGGTCAATGAGCTCGTGGAGCTGCTTGAACCGGCCGCCGTAATTTCACTTTTCGTCGCGAGTTTCGCTTCAAGCTGGGCCAATTTCGCCTCCAAGGCTTTCACAGTGTCTTCCATGGTTAAAATCTCCACCGCTGCCACCAAATGTAACACAAACAACGACACGGATAACGTCCAGAACGCTTTATAGTTTCTCATAAGCCTAACTTTACAAGCACATGTTTTTCTAGACCACTAACCACGCATGTGCGACTGAACTTGGGCTCAGGCCCCACGCTACACCGAGTTAACAAAGAGTTTGGTGTCCAGTATCCCCTTCACGGACAAACTTGGTTCCCTTTATCTTATCAATCTGAATTTAACAGCCGACCCTGTCACTATTATCGCCACATCTCTACACCAGACGCCTTACTTAAAAGTTCTCGACTTGTCACAGAACCCTCTTGGTGAAGGAGTAAGTGTTCTCACTCGACACCTCATCTGTGTTCCTTACCTAGACGAGCTGGACCTTTCGAGAGTTAAGATGACAAAGAAACAAGTAAATGATCTGACCACTGCTGTACGTCAGAGTGACATCACCGAGCTGAGATCAGATTATCACGTGAGTTTTCTTGTTTTTATTGAGATTCCTTTCTTCTGATCGTTTATTTGTTGTATCAATAAGACTCGGCTTGTTTTAGCACACTTTTAAAAGTACTCGCAAAACGCGGCAGGTTTGACAGTACCATATTCATAACAAATTCATTTTTTTGAAAATATATGATTTTCATATATTCACACTCGTAAATTCAAATCGATTCCTGAAATATTAATTGTTATCAGCTCACTGTTTTTGTTAATCCAATATTGGTTAATGGTAACCCGTTTCCCTGGTTGACAAAGGAACGAGTTATATATGATTCATTTCATATATCATTCACGAACGAGTTATAGTTCAAGGGATGATCATTTTTTGTTTTGCTGTCTATAAACTGCACGATGTTTAACACTGTTTTATAATTTGTAGCAGGATAAGAAAGGGAATCCACTACCCGACATTTAGTTTTTGAGAGCCTTCGATTTCCTATCTAAATATAATAGTTCTTGTCAACTGTAGTTAGTTGCTCATTAGCGGAACCTCATGGAAGGAGTTTGTTCCAAACCAGAGAAAAAAACACCAATAGGTAAATCGAATTCAGAATATATTGGACGTTTTCTTTCCAAAATTGCAAATTCTAACGGCACTTTTGTTCGCATGTAATTCTGTAATACGCTCGAAGACCAACCTCGTTCCAGCGTCTCTCCTCTTCCTGCCCCCGAAGAGTAGAAACCCTGAGAACGAGGTTGCTCGAGGACATGGCTCGGGCGGGCGAGAGTGACCCAATCTAGCATGTAAACGCGTCAGTGCGTTTTGTAAAGAAATACATGCAAACGTAGCCCGCCCAGGGTAGCTCGGTTAGGCGAGTGACCTGGGTACCTGAGTAACCCGGTCTCTATTAACACATAAAAAGGACTTAACACAATTCTGTGGATTGTGGCAGGATGAGAAAGGAAACCCACTGCCTGAGGATGGGTGGTCATCAGAGGACGAGTCCATTTTCTTTCCCGAATTTGGCATTTTGTGACACTCCTCGTAATTACAGGCAGCTACTTGCAATTACACATAGAAACAATTACACATAGTTAAAGGGGCTACGTCACGAGGATTTTGCTGTTTTGGGTCAATTCTGTGCTAAAATCATTGCTTTGAGGCTTTACTCATAAGCAATATGCTTCTGTAAAACTACGACGAAGATATCAAATGAATTTTATCAGAGATGGCTAACCATAATGAATTCCTTAATGACTTTTGAAGACGCAGCATCAAAACTTGAAAAAATTGGCCAAGTTTTTTCAAGTTTTAGTCCATTTCCATCTTTGCCATCCGTAGCAACAGGCGAAACAGGAAACAGTTTCAGTACCTTCAAATAGTCTTTAATAACAAAACTAGATCATTATTTTTGGAATTCAGTTGATGCGAAGAAACCTTCTAGCTTTTTATAAAGTTGCCAAATAGCGTGACATTGACCTTTTAAAAAAAATTATTTTACTCGTTTATTTTCATGAAAAATATGGGATTGTAGCAGCTTTGCAAGGGTTTTCTTTTAGACATAGTGAGTGGCCACTACCAATACCAGTCTCGGTCATGTTGGTGTCTCGCAAAGTCAACTTTTTTCACGTAGTATCAGCCTTGCTTGTTACGTGTATATTCCGATTTATTTTTTGGCTGATTAGATCTCTTGTAGATCCTGCGTTGTACAGCGTTATCGTTGGCGGTCCTTTGCTTATTATTTTCACTTTACCATATTTTTGGACCGTGGGTCTTTACATATCCGATATGCTGTGTATTTTTTAGCACGGTTTTGTCCATGCGTTTTAATGTTAAGATTGGTAGTGGCCAATCTGCATTTTTCTCTGCGAGACGTCATCGTGACACTTGGATTCCTTGCTATCCGGGCCACGTGGTGTGGCGACGCGTGGATCGGATGGCAAGAGAGTATCGTGAACGGGTTCATTGTGCAATTTATTGGCGCTCGCATTGAAGCTGGCGTCTTTAAAATCTGTTACACCATGCCGATGAGTCCCAATAAGGACGAAACAGCTGTCCATGGTTGCAGCCCTACTTTATCGAGTCTCGGTCATGTTGGTGTAACCGCCGACCGGTTAGCTCAGTGGTAGAGCACCGGACTAGCGTGCGGGAGGTCGGTGGTTCAAATCCCGGTCGGACCAACACTCAGGGTCTTTAAATAATTGAGGAGATAGTACTGCCTTTGTAATTACATCTGCAAATAGTTAGACTTTCTAGTCTTCTCGGATAAGGACGATAAACCGTAGGCCCCGTCTCACAACTCTTCATAATTGATTCTGTGGGACGTTAAAGAACCCACGCACTGTTCGAAAAGAGTAGGGGACGTAGTCCTCAGTGTGGTGGTCTATCTCTACTAGAATGTGGTTACGAGGGAGGGATTTGCAGTTACGGGCCAACAGTAATTGGCGCACGCTGTTGTAGTGTCCCTGCCAGGTCTCTGGTGAAGCTAATAAAATAAAGTCAACTTTTCTCACGTAGTATCAGCCTTGCTGGTTACATGTATAAGCAAACTTAGCCCGCCCAGGGTAGCTCGGTAGGCGGGTGACCTGGGTACCCGTTAACTCACAAAATGGACTTAACACTGTGTTATGGTTTACGGCAGGATGAAGAAGGAAACCCATTGCCTAAGCGGAATGGCCGTCTGAGGACGAGTCAGGGGGGCAGTCAGAAGACGAGCCAGGGGTCGAGTCAGAAGACGAATCAGAAGAGGACTCCGAAGACAAGCCGGGGGACGAGTCAGAGAACAAGTCAGTGTACGAGTCACACGAAGAGTCGGGGCGAGTCAGGGACGACAGACAAGCGGGCGAACAGGAGGTGATGCTCAAGCCCGAGGTTTGTGCCCCTAGCTATTCGCGATTCTTGTCTTGCAGATTTTCATTTCCTACTCTGACATTACACCCTTAACCATCTTTAGAAAAGCTGAGCCACCTTACAGTCTAGTAGATCACGTTCACTGGGGTTTTCATGTAGTCAAGCTACGTTAGTTAACCGAGCTCAAAGTGGAATATGCCAGACTTTTCAACCAGCTGAAACCCAAAGGGTAAAAAAGGAAACGTCGTATCAATCGCCAAAAAATCCGTCGTTACAGGTTTATTTTCACTCAAATAAGTGTTCATGCTTCTCATAAACAAACATTTTAGGCAAACAATATTCCTGTTTTGAAAATAATTAAAACTTTTTTTTCCTAATTTTTATTCCTTTTGTTTCTGCGCGTGAGGTAGTTGACATTTCAAAATAAATACGTATCAAAAATGTTGATACAGGTTGCGGTGACACGCGATCAGGATCTATTTTCGTTGGCGCTTGATAAACCACTCCCGCGAGAACCGCGAAACGAACAGGCGATGAACATTTACATTTACATGTATTGGGTCGGTAAAATCGTTAAGATATCACACCAACCGCAAAAAAAATAATAATAATAAGTAAATGAGTAAGACACAGATGTACAAACTACATAAACTATGTATAAGGATCTAAGAGCGATGCTAAAATTAGGCTGGATCACAGGTTAGTGAAGGACAATTTTCCCGCACGCTTGTTCCACGTGTCACGCGCGTGTTTCGAGAGTATAGTGGGTGGTACGCTTGCGTTATCACAGTTGAACCGGTTAATACAGACGCCAAAGGGATGCGCAAAAGTGTCCTTATCATTAACCCTTTTCCGCCGAGAGGGGTCGCATACGACCCCACAAGAGACAGATGCTTTGCTTTAAAAATCTACAGCTTTCTCAAATCTTGAACTATGGTTGAAATAAACCGGTTTTTTGCCAAATGATCATTTGTTTGGACTTTATCATCCCGTAAACTGACAAAAACTCCCAATTTTCATTGAATATGAGCGTTTATTCTGGTTCAAAACTGAAAAAACGCCCACGTACAGCACAAAACATATGCAATTTTGTCTTGAAGTTTTTTTATACAAAAATTACTCTTCAAGGAAAAAGTACATTTGCAGCAAACTGCGACTCCAGTTCTTGCAATTTGTTCCAATTTTTGTTGCTCACTTCTTTAGCACGACGTGGTTAACGCTATTTGATTACAGTTGCTCTCGCTGTCTGTTTTCACGTTTGTGACCCAAAGGAGTTCTGGGATATTCTAGCCTAACGACAGAATGAAAGTCCACCAATTTCCAATTCAGATATCTTTTAGAACCGTGTCAAGCCACCCGCTCCTGCTGACAAAATATTGCACCGATTGCATTAATTACAAGTCAAAACTCGCCAAAATTTCCATACCAGGTCCCGGAATCCACTCACAAAAAGGCTAGGAACACAACTTCACTTCGTGAATGGCCATTTATACTCGATAAAACGATTTCGGCGGCGTACTTTGCGTAAAATAGCTTCTCACCTCTGTTTTCTTCCAGAGGATTGCCTCTACCCACCAACCCAGCTTTATGATGCCAGGCAGGGGGCGTCTGAGGAAAATGGCTCGAAAAACACACTTATAAATCAAATACTGACCGAATTGTCAGCTGGCGTGACATGCGTGACAGGAAACACAAGAGCCTTCGGTCTTCTAGACCAGAAAAAATCTCCGTGGTAACCTCTTATATGGAATAACGAGATCGATTTATTTTATTAACCTCCTACCCTCTGGAAATCGCGTAAAAGACGGCCAAAAACTCCGTCCGGAAAGGGTTAAAGCGGGGTCTCGGAATAAAAGTCACGGACACAAAAGCTTCAGTATAAATACGACAATTGAAAATACAGTTTTGAGTGCGTGGATTACCAGTGTAGTACGAAAGCGTCGTTAACTTTGTATGGCTGCGTGTCACTCGGCTCAAAGAAGTATGTGCCGTTTGTGTCAAAAAAAGAAGAGAAAGTAGTTGAGCTATTCGTCAGGACAAACATAGCTGTCTGTAAAAAGCTAGCCTTCTTGCAAGCTCTCTCGGGGATTGCTCTCTAGGGTCTGGAATTCCTTACTGAATGAAATACGTAATTGTGAAACTTTGGCTACGTTTGATAAGCTTATTTCAACCTATAGACCAAATATCATATAGTAATCTTTTTCCTAGGTCTAATTCAATGAATAGCTTTAATCATGGTTGTTACTATATTTAGTATATTTTAATTATTATACTTGGGGTTATATTAAATGCACGAATAGTTTTAATCACGGTTATTAGTATATTTAGGATATTTTTAATTGTTATACTTAGCTCACGCCCCTACTGGAAACCAGCAATTGTATCTTTTACATTGATGAATAGGCTAGCGTGATAAAATAAAGTTCTTATTATTAAACAGGCTAAGTAGTAATAAGCGGGTACCCCCCCCCCCTTCCCGCGGGGGGTACTAAAAAAAATTTAGTATGGGGAGGCTCCGCCCCGAGGTCCGACCTCTTACCCTTTTATATACCATTTTTGACACAAAAGGTACCCCTTTCGTATACCTAAAACGGGTCTTTTTGCCATTTTCATGCAGCGTTTTATAAACCAAAACAGTACAGTCGTAAGGTATGTGTGTTCGAAATATTCTAATGAAAGGCCCTTTTAAATACCTAAATGACAGATCTCCCTACCTTTCATATACTTCGACTCGAGAAATTCCTACCCTTTCATATACCTGAAGCGTGAAAAAGGTACCCCTTTCAGGTGGAGCCTCCCCGTATAGGTCATTATAGCCCCCCCCCCCCCCCCCCCACCACCGGGCATGTACCCAAGTTTGACGTAGATGTCACAGAATGTGCCGCCGCTTAAGATCAGTGTAGGTAAATTTTTAACTTCGTTGCAAGGTTTACTTGATGTTTAAAAATTTAAACTTGTAATAGTGAAATTTCTTTGCTTATCTGGTCACGGAAGTCTTTTGCTTACTCTTGGAGACTTGTGCGCATCTTTTTTTGCTGTGTGCGTATTTCAACTAGCTTAAGAAAGAAAATCTGCGCAATCAAGTGAATGTATTTTGGAAAAAATATGAAACGGCTATTGTACTTGTTAGGTTAAAGCAAATTTTATTCACTTGTGCTTTTGAGTGTTCTGTCACGCGAAACATCTTACATTTTTGAAGCAAACAAGAAACGATGAGTCAAAACAACCGTTTAGAGTACTTTCATTCTTCCCAGTAAAAGGATATTCTGGCAGACATACTTTACTAAGTATTCCCAAACAGAGCTTTTCAGTACTTACTTACAATCTGAATAAAATTAAATGATAACAAAGAGTCTAAAGTTTATAACTTTTAGAATATAAATAAATGATGACTAATAATCAAAAGATCGATAAATAGTGAATACGTTTACAGGGCTAAGCTAAACTGGTTATCTAGCGTCTTCTTTTTTAACTTTTCCTTCAATTTACTTAGGGGTAGCTGTTTCAGATCATTGTCCATGTTATTCAATATCTTAACTGCTCTGTAATGGAAACTCCTCTGTCCAAATTGCCTTGGTTTGTTCACGTATTCACTATCAAAGAGAATATTTCTGTAATTTATGATTTTCAAGGAAGTTTGAAATGAAGTTGAATTTAAAAACCGGAGGGGGCGAGGGCGAGTGTTTGTGAGAGAGTCACTCCGTCGTCCGTCCGTTAAACAGATTTACCAAATAAGGAATTTTCTTTGAATGGCTACATGCGTCGTAAAGTGTTGTCTTCAACAGGGCTTTTAGTGCTCAGTCCGCCACTCCCTACCTAATCCCCCCCCCCCCCCACCCCTTCTTCCACTCTCGTGTGCATTAAGATTAGGGGTAAAATCGGCTGTGAACCAGTTTATTGAGGTACCAAGCAGTGTAGTAAGTGTTTTTGTGGGTTGTCTTGCATTGCAAGTGTTTCTGGCTTCTCTCGCGCGCGAAATTTGTTGAAGATCACGATTTCACTGTCGTTCTGTACAATAAAGTTAGGTGATGGGAATAGCAATGGAAACTGCGTACCACTCGGTACTGTGGCGTAAAAGAATGATAGTACTTACAGTTAAAGAGATGCTCATTTCTTGTTTTCCTGGCTTTCCTCTTGTCCATTTTATCCACACTTTTCTTGAATAATCAGCGTTTTTAGGCATCGTGCACTAGGAACCTTTGTACTTGTTGTCGATAAGATGCTTAGTGTTTTGCACTACTTTCTGATCTGTGACAGTATTGGACTGCGGATCTGCCCGTGCTTGAATTGTCACCAGAGGACTTCTTATAGAGGCTTCCGTGGGGATTTACCGAGCCATCAATTGAATGAGAGGACGAGCAGGGGCCTGGATTATCAACTGAGACCTGAGTCAGGACGAACAGAGGCCTGGACCATCAACTGAGTCAGGGCGAACAGGGGCTTGGACCATCAACTGAGTCAGGGCGAACAGGGGCCTGGACCATCAACTGAGTCAGGACGAACAGGGGCCTGGACCATCAACTGTGTCCTGAGTCAGGACAGGGGCCTGGACCATCAATTGAGGGTGACAATGATCGTCTTAGCACAACAGGGGATCAATAACCACAATAAAGAACACGCGGCTTATAGTAAACTGTCCTCGAATAGTTCAGTTTGCTTTGAGTTATTTGTTTCTAGTTTGTTGCATTTATCCTTGCGAGGAGGAATCCTTGTGCGAAGTCGATAAAAGTTTGCTGTTACTCCGACAACAAATCGAGGGGTTTATTCTTCGTCAACTATTAACTAGAAGTTTAATGTTTTCATGAAGAAGCTGTCAAACTGAATTTCAGTATTACGGACTCAGCCACAGCACGTGCTTAAGAAATTCTAGCTCCGTACGTTTTGTGCTTCTTCTTGGTCTTCTATTATTATTATTATTATTATTATTATTATTATTATTATTATTATTATTATTATTATTACTATTATTATTACTATTACTATTGTTGTTGTTGTTATTATTATTATTATTATTATTTACACTTTAAAATATGATATGCAAATATAGAAGAAAATTAGAAATTCAGTTATATTTCTTTGTAACTATTCGATGATTTGTAAATAAATATTTTCATTTATTTATTTATTATTATTGTTGCTGTGGCTAAATCACTACTCAAGCAGGAAATAATACAGAACATCGGACCACTGCCTGTGGCCTAGAATGCTCTGTACCATCTGATCATACCATGACCATCAAGCCTGGCCTTAAGTGTCCAGTACTTTTCTTATGATTTTCCCTGTTCCCAGCAGTAGGTTTAGCCAGTTTTCAAATCCCCTTAAGATTGTACCCAACGCAACAATAACTATTGGGATGACAGTGCCATATCCGCTTGATCTCGTGCTTCAAATCGTGATAGTTATCGATCTTCTCTTCTTCTTTGCTAAGCACTCTAGTGTCAAAGGGACAGGCTACGTCAATGATAAGACAAGATTTTTCTTCCTTATTCAAGAGCACAATATCAGGCTTATTGTGGTCTATGCGGTGGTCTGTTTGGATTTTGAAGTCCTATAAGAGTTTGTACTTTTCGGAGTCACAGACTGGATCAGGCTTGTGATCATACCAGTTTTCTGTTGCCTCAAAACCACACTTCTTCCTGATGTCCCAATGGAGTACCTGTGCACCTTTATCATGTCCCCACGTCTTGTATTGTTTTCGAGCAAGCGCGGTGCACTCTGCTGCAATATGGCTAACCTTTTCTGCTCTTTCACCACAATCTGCATAACGGAGAAATATTCTGCTTGTCGATTACCTTCTTTGTGCTATTTGTGCGTAATGCCTGGTCTTGAGTTGCCATTAGGAATCCTTCAGTTTCTCTCTTTAGCCTTCTCTTCTTAGCCATTCCCATGAATCTGGATTTCTGATTTCATCTGTGTTCCTTACAAATCGCCCATGGAGGGGTTTATCGCGGTACTTTTGGGTACGCTCGTTCAAATGTATGAGGTCTTGTTCATGTCTAAGTCCTTCACCTTAAGAACTTCCTCCTTGGACACGGCTTTCAGCATTAGTCCAAGCATTTTAGCGAATAAAAAGGTTCAACCTATCACTAACTGCAACAGAAAGTATCTCGGTGGTTTCATAAACAGAATTCAGCCCCCTACAACATATCAAAAGTCTACTTAAAGTCTCGTTACTTATATGGAGACCTAAATGCTTCACATGAAAACGAGGCTATGGGAAATTTTTATTTTTCACACGTTTCGATAAGTAAAAATGTCAAGAGAAACACTGTTTTAAAACCATTTACTTTAACATTTTAAAAGAGTTAATAAAAATAGCCGCAGACCAGTAATGACTGCAGGCTCAAGTAGAAAGGTGCAATGTTCAATATGGCGACCACCTTGTGGGATTTCCCTTGTTTAGGACGGTGTTTATCTGCTTGATTTCATTTAGTTTGTAACGATCTGACTATTGATTGGCGATTTAGTTAGACCATTAGAACGATGGTTACACAATATGAAACCTGAAAGGTTCGAGCTTGTTCAGCGTTTCAATATTACGCATGTAAGCACATTCTGTAGTTTAATAGGCTTAATTCCAAAAGCGCCCATTCCCCCCCGTTGGCATACCCCGGGTATTTGATCCGAAATTTGTCCCGCACGATCGGGCATTTGACGATCGGCTAAACATTGGTTGGCGGTCGCCAGCTAAAGCGTTTCGCTCATATTTCGCGCGCAAATATTCATTCATTCATTCATTCACCACGGGAGCCGCTTCGCTCCCTTCACTTCAAGATTCAGCGTGGGTTTTCCGTTGTTTACTAAATATACAGTTAATACGCCTTTATTCAAAGCTTGGAGTGCTGACAAAAGAGATGAGAAAAGAGTTTGGCGCACAAAGGTAGGCGATTTTAGAAAAAATATTCATTATGAGCGGGGAGCGTGCCAAAAGGCTTCATGCAACGAGTGATTGTTGTAGATTTACACTTGATTTTCCCTTTTTGAGGTCCCGACGGTGGGGCATTTGACCGTCTAAACTGGAAACACAGCGGGGGCAGTTGCTCAAAATTTTTCAAAAAAGTCAAATGCCCAGGTGTTTGCCCAAGGGGGGGGGGGGGGGATGGGCGCTTTTGGAATTGACTGATACATTACAGGTATATTTCATATCCAACCATTTCTCTGTACTAATGATGAAAGAAAATGTAAGTGTTATGTGATGTTGACTCTTTAAAATCGGCATTTTCTAAGATTTGATAGTTAATTAGACAGACAGGCTGAACTTGTTTGCTTTTTTTCAAACCTAAGAGACAGTTTTCCTATAGCATTGTGGTATTACCCTAAAGCTTTATTTGGATTGAAAGCTGAATTTAATTTTTAGTGCCTTTATGTGGTATTTAACGCCACTTCAGGATTGTGAATGTATAAGGATCTTAGCATAGTTCAATTGAAAATCTTGCAAGAAGGTTATAACCTTTTGAAAGTGATCTGCGCCATCATGACTGGTGTTCATGCCGAGAGTTCTGTAAATGTGGAAAAGGCCAGAGAGGTTAGACACAGCATCTTGGACTCTGGCAGGAAAATCAGCTGCAGAATTTTCATTCAAAAGGAATAACGAGGCTATCTGACCAAGCCATCTGTCAAAGTTGATGGAAAGAAGATTCAAGTGGATCCACAGTTGTTATTTCAGCGTCTTATTATTGCTGCCCAAACATTGGATAACATAGGAGCCATGTTCCAGTATTAGCTATGCAGTTTTCCAACATCTGTTTTTTGATGCTTCATTGATTCCTCTCACGCCACAAAAGCCAGCATTGGCAGATGGTATCTGGTCTAAGCTGCCTTCAGATCCTACTGGGCCAAAACGTGAAGTACCATATGTACCTGATAGCGGGGCACTCCTTCCTCGGATCCTGTTGCCACGAGGATTTCCTGCATAGAGGGAAATCTGTGACATGTACTGCCAAAGTATGGTGCCGCAACTGTCATCTTTGATGGTTACCAAAGTAGTTCCACAAAAGATATGAGGCACCAGAGGCGAACAGGACGGAAAACTGCGACAACAGTTACCTTCTCTGCAGGTGAAACTGACCATGAAGAAAGATCACTTCTTGTCAAATTAAAACAACAAGCGATCCTTCATCAACATGATGAGTATTTCCCTTCAGAAAGTAAATTGATACTGATCTCGTCATAATTCTCACAGCTGTGGAAAGTGCAAGAAGGGTGGACACTGTGCTTGTGGGGGATGACGCCGATCTCCTTATTTTACTGTGCCGTTACGAATAGGAAGACTGAGCCAAGGGCAAATTCAAGAAGACAACGCGTCTTTAACATGAACATTGTGAAGGAGATGCTTGGTGAAGACGTGTGCAACAACAGTTTGTTCATCCATGCCATCCTTGGGTGAGATGCTAGTTCTCGCCTCCCCCGGCAAGGGGGCCTCGCTGAAGAAGTCTCTTATCAGCGATCATTTTCGTGATCAGGCAAATGTGTTTAACAACACATCTGCCTCCATAAAGGATGTTGTCGCAGCAGGTGAAAAGGCTCAGCTGGTATGTCTTTATAATAGAAAATCTGAAGAAGGCCTGGATTCTCTTAGATACCGACGATACTGTGATAAAGTAGCCACCAACACTTTACAAGTTCAGCCACAGAGTTTGCCTCCTACATCAGCAGCGTCAATGCATCACAACTTTTGTGTTTACTTTCAAGTCCAACAGAGAGGGTCAGTGAAACCATGCCAACGGAAGAATGGGGGTGGAAAGCCTGTGATGAATTGTTTCCTTGTTATGACCCATCTTCGTCCAGCACATGAAGCTCTCCTTCGCGTAATCAGATGTAACTGCGCCACAGATTGCAGCAGCCTGTAGTGTACCTGTAGAAAACACAACCTCGAATGTTCAGCGGCTTGTGGTCTTTGTAGAGGCGCAGGTTGCACTAACTCTATACAACCGGATGACTCTGAAAGCAATAGTTAATATGACGATGACTCATGAACTATGCATCCTTCCCTACTGAAACTGTATTTCCTGAAGTTTCTCAGAGATGACTGTCTTATCTCAGTGGTGTCAGTAAACGTTTTACAAATGAAAAGTAAGTAAAGACACGCTACTTTGTATTTACCCTCGCTTTGATGCTTGAAAAACTTACTTGTTTAGAAAACTATCAGCAAAGCCGGCTACAACTTATTATTCGCCTGTCTTTCCATTTTCGACTTTGAACTTAGAACAATGGTGAATTTGTAGCAAAAAAAATACGTGTGCAAGTAGGTTATTGTAGGTAGCCTCGTTTTCATGCTGCCCTTGTGGATGGTATGTTGTCTCAGTAAAAAGTTGTATCTTTCCCTTCTTAGATTGTTCGAGATTTTTGATATGTTTATTCATGTACTTTTCTGAGATCAATGGCGAAGAAAAACATTCTGTTGCAATTTGTGATGGGTGAAATAAATATATTGACTGGACTACATCTTATCCTGAGATCTTGCAATAGCTTATCTGAGATCTGTTATTACTATTACTATTATTATTATTATTATTAATATTAGTATTATTATTATTATTATTATTATTATTATTATTATTATTATTATTATCTCTGGGGAACTCTAGCCAAAGCCAGGAATACTGAGCCAAGAAGTGTTTAGCAGTTTTGTAGTCGACATTATTTTATACCTAATACGATGTTTTAGACTTTTTATAGAAGATTTTAGCCTAGTTTTATTATTATTATTATTATTATTATTATTATTATTATTATTATTATTATCAATCAATAAATTCTGCTTTCTTCGCCTTCGCGTAAATTTATTCCAGGCGAAAA
Source organism: Pachyseris speciosa (assembly GCA_016490735.1). NCBI lineage: Eukaryota > Metazoa > Cnidaria > Anthozoa > Scleractinia > Pachyseridae > Pachyseris > Pachyseris speciosa. The sequence continues at coordinate 344,834 of JAEMWC010000264.1, forward strand.
TTGAACGTGTTTGTTTTTCAGGTATAAACACAGGTTCGTCTGAATATTTTTTTCTATTTAGGAGAGCTTATTGTCTGTTTAAATTCTGCATGCGTTAATTCACTGAATTTCGTAATTACTCGACCAACGTAAACAAACCGAAAACCTCGCAGCACATATTCAAATCGCCCATGTGACAACAACTATCTGTACTTGATCACGAAAAGGAATTCACGTCTCGTTAGAGCGGTTTTCAATTGAGTGTCGTAAAACCAAAACCAAAGCAATTACTCTGACCAATCACAACAGACTGAAACAGTGCAATGAACCAGTTCAAAGTAATTACATGCAGCCGGCGCAAAACGCGGGAAAATACGCGTGTGCAAGTCGCGATTGGTTTTGGCTTTGCTTCTGATTGGTCAGTTGAAAAAGTGGCGCGAGTTTTGCTGGCCAATTACAGAGCGAAATAATGTAAAACCAAAGCAAACGCAATTTGCTTTAGACACTCAATTGAACACCGCTCTATGCCAACTTTGTCATAATATTACAATCGAGTTGGTGAATCAGTGAAGTAGCAAATTGCAATTTCTGATTGCCTCTTGAAAGGCCGAGTGGAAGCCAATACGGCCTCTAGCTACTTTAATGATGGTCAATAATGTGATGGCAAATAACCGTCATGGCAACCCGCCAGGAGATGAACAAAGTTGTAATACTAACAGTTATCTTGATTTTGTCATCTTCAGAATTAGCCGATACCTTTTCTCTTGTTCTTTTACATTGCAACATCATATCAAGTACTTTTTTCTATGTATATATGTGTATATATAGTAGGTAAATTGCGATTCCTGCTTAATAAACCTGACGAAGGCTGCTACTGGCCAGCTGTAATATTGTAACCCCACAACACCTTTCCACGTCGTATGATCAGCGTTTGCTGTAGTCCTTAAGTGATCATTATCTGAGGCCGCCCGATTTGTTCAGTTGGTAGTGCACCGGACTGCCCAGCGGAAGGTACTGGGTTCAAATCCCAGAATAACTGGTACAGGGTAGCCTCCTTCGCAGCCGTTGTTTGTGTCCAATTCTCCCTCCCCATCAAGGTCTGCTGAACCGAGCCAAACATTCCATTCCCATTGTGTCTCAGTATCCAATCAGGAAGGAGAATAGAACCGACACAAACAACGGCTGCTAAGCAAGCTACGGGAACGCAGCTACCGAAATTTAAAAGCCCCGATGTGATTGGTCAGTTCCTGGAATGGAATGTTTGGCTTGGTTCAGCAGACGATGGGGAGGAAGAAAAGGACCGACACAAACAACGGCTGTGAAGGAGGCTAGGTACAGGGTAGTTTACTCAGGCGATTTGCGTCGCGCTTAAATCGCACGAATAAACTAGGTGCGATTTTAGTGCAATTCGTCGCCGCGATATCGCAGCGGTTTCGAACTTGTTCGAAACCTTATGCAACTTTGCTGCGATTTTCTGATAAAACTGTGTTTCGTGAGTTGCATCTCAAATCGCGGCGACAAATTGCACCAAAATTGCGCTGAAATCGGGCTAGTTTACACGTGCGATTTTGAAGTTGCAACTTTAGTGCGACAAACATTGCATCGAGTTGTGCGAAAAAACATCGCCTGAGAAAACGGGCTTTCAGTTAAGATGAAACTGGCTATGCATTCAACATCAGCTTCAGTTCAGATGATTGCGTCATTGGGCAGTGACGTTATAGACCATTGGCCTTGTCTTCTTCACCTACACACACACAAAAAATTTGAGGGGACTGACGTAAATGCATCTATGCATCCTAGATTAAATTTATAAAACTGAAAATCCTTCCTCTTGAAGCAAAGACCATAATCTTTTCCTAAGAATGCTAATGTTTATTTTACAGGTGGACGTTGATTCCAAGCAAATCGTTTTTCTACAATGGACGGTGTAAACTACGCCTTGTGAGTCGTCTAGAGGAGTTTGCGATAAAAGTAGAAGCGCAAGAATGACCTCATCAGCCGAAGAAAATAAAAACAAATAGATTCCATTTGCAAGTGCGTGTGTGCGTACTCTGAAAACTGACGGAGCTCGCCCAAACATGGTGGCTGATAACTGAATTTGGACGTCATCCGTGTTATCAGGGCACACGCACGGCCAATTAAACCTGCTAAGAGTACTGCTAGTTCACGCTCAGACAGCCTGCATGGAGAGGCGCACGCGAGGAAGGAGTCGCGAGAGCCGCGCGCCGTTCTATTTCCCGCTCTATTTTTCTCTAGGATTTGCTGCGCTTACATCCACTCAGTAAAAACCTACAGTGAGAGTTTCCAAATGTGGAATTAGGCTTAGCGGTAAGACGACAGGATTTAAAATCAAGAATCCTCCCTGTCCCCGTCCCGTGTTGAAAATGTGGTGGGAAAGTTTATGTGCTCTGGTTCACAAGCTTGTTGACGCATGCCTGAGTATGCTGCCGCTGAGCGTCTTCTGATGCGAACATCATGCCGCACAGCCAACACTCGCACAGTCTCTCACGCGTGTGAATTTGACAGTGTTCCTTTGGCTCTGGAGCTGTTTCAAACGTGAGTTCACACTCCGCGCATTTAAAAGGCTTCCTACCACAATGCATTGCTTCCAAACACTTCAGATGAGACGCTGAGTTGCTCCGAGGATTTAAACCTCATTTCGCAGACAGCGCACTCGAACGGCCTGGTATGCCTGTGTACCACTTGGTGCTTCGTTAGCGAAAATGTCGACTTGTAGGCTTTCGCGCACAAGGAACACTGATATGGCCTTTCTTCACTGTGCACCAGCTGATGAGCTTGGAGGGATTGCGAAGTCTGACAGACCTTTCCGCACAAACTGCACTTAAAACGTTTTTCATTACTGTGCAAAAACAAGATGCTTCTTTTTAACATAAAGCGTTTTGAATCTCGTCTCACAATGGCTGCATTTGTAGGGTCTTTCATCACTGTGAGACCTGTAGTGGTGAGCCAGTTGTGTAGATGTTAAAAAGCTCTTTTTGCATAAGGAGCATACGTGGGGCTTTTCGTTATTGTGCACCCGTTGACGTACAGTCAAAGATTCTGCTGCCTTGTATCTTCTTCCACACTGAGTGCACACAAAAGGTCTATCACCGGTATGAACTACCTCATGTCGTTTCAGTTTATATTTTTCTTTTAAAGACTTGCCATTCAAAGCGCACTTGTAAGGCCGCGCGTCACCGTGGGTTTTTCTAACGTGACATGACAGATCAGAGGACCTCTTATAAAACTTTTCGCACAGACTGCACTGGAAAGATCTCGCATCCGTGTGGACTCTTTGATGAAGTTTCACCTCGGTTGCTGTTTTAAAACCCTTATCGCATTTGTCGCACTTGAAAGGCCGTTCATCACTATGAACTCTGTAATTATTCCTAAGCATGACCGCCAGTCGAAAGGCCTTATTACACAATGTGCAAGGAAAAGGGGTCTCTTTACTATGGGAAAGAGTGTGTTGTTTTAAGGTTTTTGCAGTCATAAAAGCGCTGTCGCACTGGGCACATTTGAATGCTCGCTCACGCTGGGCGTGAGTCTTTTCGTGTTCCTTGAGGTCTGCAAATCTCTTGAATGACTTCTCACACTGCATACACTGAAAAGGTCGCCCTTCGCTGTGAACTACTGCGTGGTTTTTGACTATTTCTTGGGTTTTGAAGTACTCCTTACACTGGGCGCACTGAAACGGTCTTTCAATGGTGTGGACGGTGGAAATATGTCGGTTTAGTAGGAAACATGTTTTGAAGCCTCTGTGGCACTGATTGCATTTGAATGGCTTTTCTTCACCGTGCACAACACTATGCCCCCTAAGCTTTGAAGGGGTTGGAAACGACTTCTCACATTGATCACACCTATACTGTCTCCTACTGGTGGAAGGTGAAGTGTCGCTATCAATCTTGTCATCAGTGTCATGGTCCGTTACTGAGGTTGACATGTTTACAGGTATTGCGGTCCTGCGCGGACTCTTGTCGGTTGCTGTTTGTTCAGCCACAGAGCTTTCTCTTGTTGAAGTACCCTGACTCGCCCACGAATCGCCTGTGATGCGGACTTCCTCACTCTTGGTATCCAAGGAAACATTTGCTACGTCGTCCATTTTCTGTTCTGCTGTGAATTCACCTACAACATACCAAAATCCAGGAAGGCAAATCTGAGTTTTCATAAATTGATCTATAGATAAAGCAAAAAAGCTAAGCTTTTCAGCTAGGTAATATATGAAAAAGAGGTATATACAGGACAAGAGAAAAATTATGAGTCTGTCACTGGAATCGAACCCAGACTTTCCGCACATAGGACAGATGCCCTCACCATTGAGCTACTGGGAGAAATAAGAGGCGGCTGAATTCAAAGGATATTTACACCAAGGCCAAGTTGTTTGAAGCACAATTAGCATTAATCCTATTACGACAACCTATACATACACTGATACTGGTTTAGATAACAGTTAATCCAGGCAGGATTAGCACCAGTTGGGCTTTGAGTATCTCAGCTGAGGACCTTTCTAAACCTGACTTTCTAGGTGGGGTTTTCCTTATCTTTGTTTTCCAGATCAAGTACTAATTAGTACCAGTTGGGCTTCAAGTACCTCAGCTAGCCCTGATCGTATAGTTATGTGACTTTTTTTTTTATCATTTGATTTCACTAAGCACTTAAACTAAAAAGGACATCTGTATGTATTGTACATTTCTACTAATCGGTTGAGCTTAAAAAGACCCTACATTTGTTCGGACTTCCAAAACTCCCAGCTGACATGCAGCCATTTGATATGATACAGTATTAATTATTTACTTTTCATTTGTTTATTTTCAGTATTTCCTAAAGGCTTTCACTAGAAGCATATGGTGACATATTTTCTCAAAAACATGTCTTTGATTTAGTTTAGTTTAGTTTAGTTTATTATTTAGCCACAATTAGTTACACATCACGAAATAATAAATACATTCATAAATTAATAGAAGCGGCAAGGAGGGCCATAAGAAACCACAAGGCTTATACGAGATGGACCTCCTAAATCCTAGAATATAAAACACAATCTTTTTATCATATAGGCTAGCAGATGAATAAATCAAAAAAAAAATTAAGAAACAAAATAATCATTACTAATGTCATACGTTATATAAAAATAGTCACAGACACAAACACAAATGGGAAAAAAAACTAACTTCACTGACTAAAGTTTCCAGCAGGTAAAATTATCTAATTGTTATCAGTAGATTCAATTCTCATTCCCAAGGTCTACCTCTCTGGACGACAGCTCAAGGAGAATATGAGTTTCCAATTATTGTAATTTGTGCCAGACAAAACTGAAGCATAATATCAGCTTAGTATGGACATTCCAACATTCATATGACATAAATACAAAATACCTACAATCGAATAAATATGCCCCAGCCCCACCCCTTAAAATAGTAAATGAACTGCACTATCCAATGTCTTGTAACTATAGAATGCTCCTTCCAAAGACTGATCAACCCTACTCTAACATGCATTTAAAGACCAGTTACATTGCTTGTTGTGGCAGACTGGTCAATACAGACTGGCCAATTTGATTTAGGAAGTGGCATTTTGAAATTTTGTTTGTTTTGGAAAATAATTACAAAATATCACCACATGAGAAACAAAATGCATGTTTATGTATGCCATAAATGATTTAATTGACTCCAACTCTCTAATTAATGCCTCGTATCTAATAATTCCCCTGTAAAACTTTCAATTTGTGACAATTTTATTTTATCTATAGGCTCCTACCAGACCTACATCTTTTTTGAAAAGCAATCAATTGACACAAAGGGGCAAGCATTTTCAACTCAAGAAAAAATTCAAAAATATTCTTCCCTGATCAAGACAATTTTAAACTTGCCTTATTCCCACAAAAAATATTTGACCTCCAATAAGAAGACAACAGTGATGCAACAACATTATTATGCTCACAATAAACTACCACTCTGAATTTTTGGCTGGACCACTGCCTTATTCTCAAAATATGTTTTGCTGGCTATTACCAGAAAATAATTATACTTTCAATAACGCAGGTATGTATCATGTTCATTAATGTCAAAATACATTGATTTCAACAAATCATTATTCATTTTCGTTGTTTTCAAATTCATTAAGCATTTTTGCAGATTCATAAACATACATTAACACATATAGGCAGCCATTTACACTATTGGGCAGTCTATAGTGCTAATATACAAATGCCAATGCCACTTTTTAGTTCAATAAGGAGAATAAAATTTCAATAACGCAACTAGGGTTTTCACACAAAATCAGGGTGGAATAAAACTTGAAATTTGAACCTTTCTATTCAGATATGGATGTTGGAAATTTTATTCTTATCGAACGAAAAAATGGTGTTAATGTTTGTACATTAGCACTATAGAATGCCCCATAACAAGTGTAAATGGTTGCTAACAAGTGTTAATGCATGGTATGTCTATAAATATGGAAAACTACTTAATGAATTTGTAAACAATGAAAATGAATGACAATTCGTTGAAATGAATGTAATTTGACGTTAATGAAGTCAACATGACACCTACATTATTGAAAGTAAATTATTTTTCTGGTAACGACCAGCAAAAGAGTTCTGACCTCAAACCTGACCCTGAATAATGCTGAGCACATAGCCGGCCATGAGTTTGCGATGCTAAGAGGTTCTGTTTAGGCCGACTGAAATCTCAGTCCTCAAAACACAAAATCATAAGAAGTGTGATATCTTAGAAAAATCAAGCTAATTGACAATTACACCCTGCGGCAGGTTCAAGGAGAGCACATGCATGTATATTAACTTTCAATAAAACAACTTCCACCTGTATGTTTTCTCACTTCTAATCAAACAAACCCACTTATAAATTACCGACTCAAGCAGACAGAAGATGTTTTCATTTTTTAATGACAACATCCTTCACTCAGCAAAATGGCTAAAATTGGTCCAAAGAGGAAGAAATCTGGTTCTTCATTATGAAAAACTCTGTGTTAAACAATTTGTTTGAGTTTGTTAGCTCACCCTGGCTTACTGGACAGCCAACAAACTGAAATTAATCCAATGAAAAGTTTTGTGTCAAATTAAAATCAAGTGTTGACAACGACAAAAACTGAGGGTTGGTCATACAGTTTTCCTGAAACTTTTTATGGCAAATTAAAGTTACATGTAATGAGGAGCAAAATGGCAATTAAAAAATGAAATGTAGATTGATTAAGTGAGTGAAGTGGAGACCCAAGTAATGCCACAAGCCCTAACCCATGTTATAGGATTGATTATCTTCCTCTCCAATTGTATTCTGTAGTTGTTGGTCCCTCTAATTGCTGTCATTTTATCACAGAGAGCTTGGTGGGATTCCCATTTTGGTTCGGTTGCTTGATCATGAATTGGAAGAAGTTCATCGATCTGCAGCAGCTTGTTTGAGGAACTTATCATTCAGCAGAGCTAGAGACGAGAACAAGGTGGGTAGCTTCGTGTAAAAGGAAAAAAACTGTCTTTAAGAAACAGGAAAGCGTTTACGGGGTAAAAGGAAGTGTTTCAATGGGGCCACTACAAAGTAGCAAAAATTTTAGAAAAATGCATGGTAATCACATAAAATTTGGAAGCCCATGCCGCAAACATGATCTCACAGTTTCCGCCATATTTACAGCGAGCGCAATTTTGTATCTTTTGTCCTTTTCAGTGCTATCGCTGAATGCTACGGCATTGAAGCTTTGATCAGATTGTTGAAAAGAACAAGAAAAGACGAGGTGAGAAAGCAAGTTGGTGTAGACCTGTTTCTCGAAAGTTGTGCGAAACGTATAGACCTTTTTCATAATGGCGGACGATTTTAATTATTCTTTTGTATATATGTTAATTAGCCCTACTAACCTCACTTTAATGAAAAAATTCTATTGAATTTTGCACATGCTGACGAGGCTAGTAGGGCTCATTATCATTTACAATTATTCACTGAAGTGGAGGTGAACAGTGGTGGATATTTAGAGGTAAATATCCACCACTTTCTCTGACACTGAGGTGAATAATTGTTTTTATTAGTATATACCACACAAGCTGAATAATTAGTGGACCAAAACATTACTTTATGTGTGACAATATACCGAAAAGCGGTCGGAAATTGTAAAATCTCGCGCGCCCGCTGCTCAGAGGTGAATAGTACTTGCTAATCACCTCCGAGTTAACCAATCATAGCGCGCGAAAAGCACTATTCACTTGTGTGGTATTATACTAATTATTATTCGCACAAGAGCTTCTGAACAAAGCATCAGATCAAATGGTTTGAATCGAGCAAATAATAATAATAATAATAATAATAATAATAATAATAATAATAATAATAACGATTTATTAGTAGTACTTCCACGAGGTGGCTCTTCGCCTACTAATTACAAATCTCAAATCAAATTAAATCAAATGTTGGTTTTTGAGGAGAGGGGAAAACTGGAGTACCCGGAGAAAAACCTCTCGGAGCAGATCAGTAGAGAACCAACAAACTCAGCCCACATATGACACCGAGTCCGGGAACATTGGTGGAAGGTGAGTGCTCTCACCGCTGCGCCAACCCTACTCCCCAAATGCAAAAATTCACCTGGATTGTTGAATATTTTTTTAAAACGATAATTGACGTGAAGATAGTTTGACTGGAAAACCGCTCGGTGGTCAAAACAATGAAATATTATGCAAAAAAATTATTTCTATTGTTTTTTACCATGAACATGGTCGCCATGAAAACCACCTCAAGTTTAGGGTTTTTTAGAAAACTAATAATCAAGATAGCATCGTGAATGGATCAGCTGCTTTGATTTTCAGAATCTGTCAAAAGAGAGCGCACTGTTGCTATCTTTTTACTGGACAATAAAGTGCCAGAACACTCTGGTTAAAACTCACATTCAACGTTTGCCTTCAGTGAGACGGAAGCAAGTGGTTTCGCCCCGTTGCGAGTTAGCCCCATCTAGCTAGCCAGCCCCGTAACTAATATGTGAGACTACTGTTCCACGTGCCAGGCCAGCTGACCAGCTTAGTAGTTCCAGCAAAACTGCCAGTGAATCGAAGCCAACCAGAATTCGGAAACCTTCTTAGCGAGGAGGAAATAAATATCTCAAACTGACCTTTACAAGACTGCTACACAAACGTCCTGTTCCAAAAAAACAGAAAACAGAAAAGATTCTCCGCTCAAATTCAAATTATGTTCGATTGACGAACCCTTTGTTCACTCGGTTGAACGGTCAAAATTTGCATGCATAATAATGTTCACCCGAACGAGGCTTGCAAACAGTTGTTTATAAGGCTGCCACAATGTTTTTGTTTTGTTTTGTTTTGTTTTTTTGTTTTGTTTTTTTTTCCCGAGCTTACAATAGACAGGGGCACCCAACGAGCCAAATCAACCAAAAGCTGTAGAAGGCATTTTTAAGTCCCTTATGGTGTTTGAAGTCTGTTTAAAGCGGTGTTTTCATAAGCTAGAAAAAGTTCATCTGTTCGGATTCCCTAGCTGAAATTGTAATTGCCCGAAAATGTTAGGGAACAAAACCTTCCTTTGAGAAAATGCAAGCTGAAATGAACTTTCCACGAACTTTCTACGGAAATATTTTATTTCCGAAAATGCTAGCTGACGTTTTTGACTGCCAAAATCGGCAATTACGACCTTTCCGAAAACATTAGGGGCTATGATTTCGCAATTTCGAATCTTTTAGGCCACGTTTTAGTTACGAAAATCCGAGTGCACTCTTAAATCGACGCCGAAAGCGCAAGGCGAATTACCCTCCACCGAACAGATATCCACCGAAACTTGTCGTTGGGTGCCCCTGAATAGAGGTTACTTTTAAGTGCTACCCTTCTTTCACAATAAATAATAAAGGGAAAATATGTCGCTGGTGCTGGCTTGTCGCTGGCGGAACTCGCTGGCGTCCTGCGCGTGCCTTCGCTCTCGTGCAACCATTTCGCGGGCTCGGGGCCAGGTGAAAACATGGCGGGAATCTTAGCTTAGTAGTATCATCCCAGATTGTGACCATAAATTTACCAAATCAATTTTCAGTGACTATTGCTTCTGGATCACAAGTGAGATAAAAGCAAGTGATTTTGAGAAGGGGAAAATCATTTGTGGGTCATTTGTGTTATGCGCGTTCTTTACGGTTAAGTGTAATGGTCAGTTATGGGGCACGCACCAATTCCCCCGGCAGAGGAATTTGGAAGCTAAATAAAAACAGCCGTGCAAGGAATAAGAGAGAGACACGCATACAGGCTCCTAGTGGACTGAGGAATGGGAAGCCAAAAAATGGGTAAAAACTATACGAAAAGCCACGGTACTTGATACGTCATGTTTCACACTAATTTATTAGCCTGCGTAGTAGACGTTAACTAACCCCGGTTGGTAACGTCTGCGAAGCAGCGCCAAATTCCTTGTTCTGTACCAGAATTTGATTACATGCTGTGATTGGCCTTTTGTTGACGAGCCAATCATAACGCGTACTCAAATTCTGCTACAGAACAAGGAATTTGGCGCTGCTTCGCAGACGTTACTAACCGGAGTTAGTTTACGTCTGCGACGCAGGCGATAATTTATTGACAGTCAATTTTTTAGTGTACAACTGAGATATGTTGCTTTAGTGTATGATTAAAATGGATTTGAGATCGCTGAACTATACTGTACACAACAGCCTGACAACTGGCAAATCATTTCCTTATAACTGCCTTAAAATTCTAACTTGTTTATTTTTATAAGTTATTCGATCTTCTCCCAGTGACCCTTTAAATTCGACTTTAAATCAATAAGTTCCCGGCTGTCCGAACTGGCGTAGGCTTGTACACTTGGCGGTAACGAGTCAAACAGGTCCACGGAAGACTGGCCTCGCTGGACTGGTGCCGTGATGATGGAATAGCGACCGAGGACTTGAGAGGTTTCAGGTGATAATTTCAGGAATGACCGATGGAACGGGGTCCGAGGCCTAGCCGTGATTAACTCTTGGAATTGGCCTCCATTGTGCTGCTGTTTCCATTTTTGACGCCGGTTTCTAAACCACATCTGCAAAAGAGGTAGCAAACATGACGTTAGTTCCACTTTCTCTCAGAACATCATAGTGTACCCTACAGAAAAGAAAACTGACTGCTAGAGGGCGTACCAGTGGACCGGGAGGGTGGTAAGCAGTCTTTCTCGACCTCCATGTGCATTGTTAACTTGGAGAAAATAGAGGAACCTGTAGCATAAATAGCGAGCAGAATTTTGTCATTTGAGAGGTGGAGAGTATGCGCGTGTACGATGGCCGAAAGAACGTGCCGTTCAAATTTGTGCGTGGTTTGCAATTTTTCCAGCACTGGCTCCAGGTGAGACATGTTGTTTTCCGCCTGTTCAGGATCACAGATGACACCACAATGTCACGTGTCATTGATGTTCCTTCCAAACTATATGACGTACACTGTGGTCTATTCACTGAACACGAGCATGGCAACACGGTATATAAATAAACAGATAAATGAAATACGTCCGAATGCGATAGCTCCAGGAGTTCTTCCTATATCTAGCAATTGTTCATCGATAAAACGGTTTGTTGCTAACAGCTTTAGTGAGATTTGTTATTACACTCACAGTCTGGAATATTATTAGTTTAAAACTCTTTGAGATGTTCAAATCAACTTTCCAGCGGTTTTGAAAACTGAACAAAATTCAATCAGTTAGCCACTCATGCGTCTATCGTGTGAAAGACCATAAACAGACGAGGCCCGGCCAGGGGTTTTGGGTATACGGTATCTAGGGCCATTTTAATTCAGGTATATGGTATTTTTATGTTACAGTTCGGGTATAAAGTATCTGGTTTTTCCTGAATTCTAGGTATTCGGTATACAGCCATGAATTAAAGGCTGGGGAGCAGGGATGGCGTAGTGGTGAGAGCACTCGCCTTCCACCAATGTGGCACCGAGTTCGATTCCCGGTGGTGACGCCATAAGTGGGCTGAGTTTGTTTTGGTTCTCGACCCTGCTCCGAGGGTTTTTCTCCGGGTACTCCGATTTTCCTCCCTCAGCAAAAACCAACATACGGCTTATTCGAGCTGGCTGTAGGCTGTGCTCCAAGGTCTTACATGGACCGCAAAGCGGCTGCCAGAGGCGCCTTGTATATGCTTTCGGTTCGACCTTGTTGAGCTGCGTCCTTGCTGTACTTTGCGAGGACGATTAGCACAGACAGTTATTGTTATTATTATTATTATTATTATTATTATTATTATTATTATTGTTATTATTAGTATTATTATTGTTATTATTAAGATGATTGTAGGTATTAAGTATCACACTTTTTACAATTTTAAGGTATATTGGTATCTTATTGGGAAAAAAACTGGGTATATTGGTATCCCACTACCCCCACCCCCCCCCCCCCCCCCCCTGCCCGGGCCTGACAGAAGCTTCGTTAGAATTGGATACATATTGTACAAAAATGGCGAATACACAGACTCACATTCTAATGATGCACGGCTATGAAAACTGGCCTCATTGATTCACATTTCCTTTCGTTGTTTATTTTCCTTGCCATCTTGTACTATAGAACTTGATGAAATACCACAGCAGTTGGGAGTAATTTTTCATGGGTGAAGTAACTTCGTTTGGAAAGTTGCTACGAGTCTCCAAATTTCTACTCATCCTTAAAAAATCGCTGCGAAATTCGAAATTAACTTGCCGCCAAAATCCGTTGTAAAACCCGCTACTGTTTATGTGCGGTAGATAAGCACCACCAAAAATGCACGTTTCAGGAAACTACAGAGGAAAGGAAGCCATTACCTGTACTTCAAGCTCAGTGACTCCAAGCTCTATCGCCAGGGCGACTTTCTCTTTTTTGTTTGGGAATTTCCTTCTCTGGAACAGCTCCTCCAGTGCTGTCTTCATTTGATAGGTCAGGCAGGTTCTCTTTACACGGAAGCTGGAATCTTCTCCAGAGGACTGATCAGGAAGAAGATCTGTTCCGGAAATACAAAAAGTAATGATGTTGGATTCTTCGAAGGTCCCAATGAGCAAAGCCAGAACCGATAACTCGTGTTCTTTCAACCTCACCTTCCATTACGAAGTTGGCTCAAAATTTGACGTATAGACGTATTTTTTAGCCTCTAACAGAAAACTCAAGGCTTAGGTGATCCGTAAGGCATTTAACAGCTGCGCAAAGATATGCGATGGACGGATATAGAGGGCAAAACTCCATTATCGATAAACCCAAGTATGGAATTTAATGTTTTCAACCTGATGGGACTGTGACACGAATTTAGAAAGATGAATTGATTATAAATTTTTAAGATTTACGTTATCTTGACTTCGTTTTTAGTTTCTTCTAAATAACCAAAAACCTACGAGGCTCACTTACCCGGGAGACTAAGCACTATCGAGGGGTCAGTTTCTCCGAAGTCCAGAAGGCGGCGAGCGGCGCTGGGCTCTCTTTTTCCGGTTTGATATCGATCTGCTTTGGTTTCCCTTGGCTTTTTCATGACTTGGTCAAAATTCAGTTTACGTCTGACGCCTGTTTCGAGGCGTGAAAGAGACGAAGATTCCGCATAAGGACGATCCAACGAGGCCATCATGGGGCGTGTGTTCAGATATAATGCGCTTTAGGCAGATTGTGTTAAGTGACCAGTTTCTTCCAGTTTTCTTCTTTTATATGGTTTCAGAGCGGGAGGAGTTTTTACGCTATTGTTTAAAACAACAATGGTTTAGTAATAAGTTGGGGTCTTTCATGATCATTGCCATCACTATAAACAACACAATATTATCTCACCTTGCTATTGGTCGAGCGATTTCTTCTAGTAGAACAATAGTGTTATTGTAGACACGTTACTTGCGTTTAATATTCAGCTCAGTTACTTCTTTAAAATAAAAACCGATAACAGTTTCAGCTTTTTCCATATTTCCTGCCATTAACCTAAACTGAGGCTGGATAATGGCGCTTCGTAATTACAACCAGCAAAAACTGTGCGGCTGCATTTTACGCTGACGAGTGACTGCGAAAATTCCTTCGAAATTGAATAAAGGCCATAAATGAAGTTGTCGGCTCAGCACACGCACGCAACGAGCGTAAATTGAAAATAAAGTTCGAAAAGATGTCCAGAATCCAAATGAGATTTCGCAGTCTCGATATTTCAGGTTACAGTCTGCTCCAAGAAATGAGCACTCCCGACGTGAATTTTCCATTTGCCACCTCTAACAATTTCTTTTCTTATTAGTTTTACTACCCGCTAACGATCCATTAGGATTTAAGAGGAACGTATATGAAAAGCGTCGTTAAAAGATGTAATTTTGTTTCAAATTGGAGAAGTAACCCCACTATAAGAATGCTACTGACAAAACTTGACGCATCTCCCACGCGCGGATGCAATTTATGTCACGGAGAAACTAAATCGCATCGCAAACTGCGGAAAGAGAAGCGCGGCAACTCGTCTTTCAGCGGTTTACTTACCGTTGCAGGTTGCTGGAGCCCCATTTTGCGACTGTTAACGTTTGTTTGAACAACAGCTTGTTTGAAAAGGATAGCACGCGTTTACTAAAAAAAATGACATCACAAAACACACCTAGTTACTCGCACTTTAACTAACAGCTTTGCTATTGGGTCAAAATAAAAAACAGCTTTTCTCCACTTGAGATTTACTGTAAGATATTTTAACTTAGTCTAAACTTGAGTAGTAGATAAATTAGACTTTTAACTATAGATTCTTATTTTATTTCTTTTAAATTAATAGTCATCGTGTTTGTAATGCACGGCTCCATGGGAGAGAACTCTTTAGTGAAATGGACTCCGTGGTTAAATTAAGTTTTGATTTGATTTGATTTGAATTAGGATTTCAATCCTTTTAAAGTGCTACTACGATCAGAAAATCACTTGTCATTTTTCTTCAAATTTCGAAAGTGTGTTTGCTTAACACCCGACTCGCGAAATTTCAAGCTTTAACTTCAAGCAGAAGACTGTTTACTTTGAGTACAACTTTTCAATTTAAAGGTCCGCCATTACTCCAGTTCATAACTGACTGATTAGGACTCGGAGAGCTTAATCCAGTATAAAATGACGTCATTTACTCACTGGTTTAAAATTGCAGTGTGTGAATGCAGCTTATTAAGTATGCAAAACACGAGTTTGAGGGTCTGAAAGCTCAAAATTCCCGTGCTGCATACTAAATTAGCTGGGTTTAACTGCATTCTTACTCTCATGAGCTTTCTACGTCATTTTGTCCTCGATCCAGTTCTCTCAAGATTTTGAAGTTAGTAATGGCGGATCACCAAATAGAAATATTTCAGTCAAAATAAAAAACTGACTTCTCCAAAAAAAGCTTGAGATTTCGCGAGTCGGTTGTTAAGCAAACACAATTTCGAAATTTGAAGACATGAAAAAGACAAGTGATTTTCTGATTGTAGTAGCACTTTAAATTCTCTCTGTGTTTTTTAAATTTTATCTTACTGTTCTTTTATTTACCATGTCCTACACCGGTTTCCACCGCTTCTATAAATAGTCTGGACGATAAAAAGTCGTTGTTTACCATGAACAAACTAAGGTTGATGACAATTTTTTTTAGTCAACGTTAAGAGTGATGATAATTAATTTGTTTAAATTTGCCGCTTTTCATGTTTTCAGCCGAGTTGCATGAGATAAAAATTTCTTTGTATTCAACTGAACAATGGGTGTGAAATTAGTTTGCCGCGGTCTGATGATGTCTTATTAGCATCTCTGCATCCCACTTTCCCATTGGCCGAGCAGGAACTTCAATGCAGCCGCAATAATCCGGGCTCTAAGCGGCAGGAGGAAATGGAATCTATTGCAGGCCATTTGATTACGTGTATGAAATTGCGATGCGTTGATAGGGAAGTCAAAATGAATAAAGGGGGTTAGTTTCTAAAGAACAAAGGGGATTAGTTTCTAAAGAAACTGTGGTGCTGCGTCGGTGGGGGAGTGAAACACGAAAATTTGGTTTATCAACGGAATTGATAATGTAAATTGACCACCGTACAGGGATTCGATTAGCTGACGTTTCGAGCGTTAGCCCTTCGTCGTAGCGAATCGAGGAATTGTGGGTTGTGCATGGTTTATATACAGAATGTGGAGCTACGCTATTGGTGGTAGCATGGTAACGTGAAAAACAGGAATAAATTAATTGAATGAAAAACGTTCGTTGATACCGTGGGGATTAAGAGTGCCGATTTGAAAGATAAATTTTTGCTCGAGATTTTTACGGCTTTCCGTGGTACCTTGATGAAGCAAAAGGCCGGAATGTTTGGAATGTTTGGAATGGCTAAGGAGATTGTTTCAATCAACTGCGCTGATGCAAGTAAAATTTCCTGCGTTGAGGCCTTCCGTTCCAGAGCAAATCCTTGTAAAGTGGGTTGAGGCAGCAGCTAAACACAGATTTTCAGTTCCCGTGCCTTATAGTCCCATTAATCGAAAGCCAGACATTATTGAGTCCTCTAAACTGGCAAAGTGCACCATTGTCTTTTTGCTATACCAACATCGCAGGTTTTGAATTGGTCGAAAACTCGCGACCCACATCCGTGTAAGTTAATTTTGAGGCAACCGATTAACTCAGCTATCATTCAAACCAAGATGACAAAAACCTTTCATAATATTTAAAAGGTTTTTAAAAAGTCAGCTATTATTTGTCTATGAAAAAATACTCGCATGTCACGTCAAAATCGCCGGAACTCTTAAAATTTCAAGACAACGCCGAATTTTGCGTTTTTATGCTAAATTCCTAGGTATTTGAAATTATCTTGATTAAAGTCTAAACTTTTGCATTTCACTACTTTCCCGTTTTCTGAGGTATTCCTTGTCCTCAGGTCTGACACCATAAGCCAAATTCCATGCCGTAAAACCATCGTCACATCCTCTTACGCCTTTCATCTACTTTCTTCTCCCATGTTGCGAGTGTTCGCAAACTTTGAGGAAAGGAACCGGACGCGAGAGTTTCCAGGGTGTACTGTACGTGACTCGCCGTCACGAAACGGAAACTTTCTAGAATGAATTAGAATGATTATTTTTAGTGACGAATATTAAAGAGACCCAAAAGATCCATAATTCTTCTTAGAAAAATGTCTTCATACAGAAATCAACTGGCTCGAGCCATCTTTGTTTACTCTTCCCAGTCCTTCTCAAGATTGATGTGACTCGCGTGATTTGGCTCACGTTCTGTGAAAACACAATTGTATCACAAATTCTCTTACAATGGCTGAAGCTTCACAAAAACCCTCAAGAACTATTACCCTGGCAGTAGATCAAAGCGGATGGAGCATGCAAGCGTTGGAATGTGAGTAAAAATCATACATCTTGCTTTTTAAGATATTCGAAAAGGGTGGTTTCCGAGTCACAATCTTTTGTACCCGAATTAAGCTTAGGTTTGTTCGAACTCCCAAACGTACGCGTTTGTTGTTCAGGAATAAAACACTAAGATTGGCCTTTGAAGATTACTAGTTTAATTTGACTGACTGAGAATCACTTTTTCACAACTTGGAATTTTTGACGTGGTCAAGTTTCACAGGCTGAATTGTTGTTTTTTTTTTTTAACATTCAGCATTCAGTATATGTAGACCGCCACGTGTACGAGACTAAAATTTCTTCTATCTTCATCTTATTACAGTTTCGAATGTATCTACAAAATACTAGGTATTATACTTTGTTCGATAGCACTTTGATGTATTTCAGGTAAATAAAAACAGAACTAAGGATAACAATGGGTGCTAGTCAGAGTGAATCAAAGTTTCAAATTCACGGCAATATAAATTTCACCGATTTCACAGTGAATGGTCACTAAACTTGAACTAGGCCTCTTTCACAAAGTTTGCTCTAATTTTCATTTTCGCTGAAAAAATAATCTAAAACCTTCCAAAGCCCCAATGGTAAAACATGGAAAACAGACTTGTGATGAACCACCGCCTCCCACTGCCACCTTTCCCCCTCCCCCCCCCCCCCAACCCCCAATAAGTAGTTTCTGTTTTGGCATTAAAATTTTCCCCAAAACACTGTTGGTAATTGCACCTGTAAGAGAGGGAGAGGTTGTGATCCATGCAGTGGGCTGCAAAGTAAGGCTCCACCCAAAATGGGTACCCTCTTCACCATTAGTAAGCAAAAGAAAAGCAAGATTTCAAACATTTTGCATTTCAGAGGGTCACACAAATAGACAGTAGACCTCATGTGTTTTGCCAATCAATAATCAGTTCTGAATAAAATAAAAATCTGTATTGAAGAAAGACCCACCAGAAAATCATTAGCTCAACCCCCAGGATGGGGAGGGTTCTCCCAGAAAATTTGGGTGGGGGTGTGCGGCCCGCTACCTGAAATTTCAGCCCAAAATCTGCGATTTTCCCTACCCTATTTCCGACCTGACCAAAAATTTGATACCCTATTTCAGACCCATTTCACATACACAGTTGGCGTAAACATAATTAAAAGACAAAAAAGAAGGGCTTTTGTTGATGGTGTTATTGCCTAATGATGAAGAAGTAACTTCTATAAAAAAACACTCAATTCAAGACTAGAGTGCACTAACCATACCCTATGTCAGACGAAAATGGTCAAAATCGATACCCTATTTCAGACCTAAACGGCTAAAAAACCATATCCTTTGGGGCCGCACATACCTATATAGCCCAAATGAGGGAGTACCTCCCCCCCCCCAACCAGGGTTCATCATAGCCTGTTTAACTTGGATTTTGGATTCGAGTTTACATGCTGTAAAAGTAATTTTAGAAATTCTAGCCCTTATCCAACTGCAAGTTTGTATGCTTGTTTCATTCTCAGTGCTTGTTGCAAGTACTTCGTAATCCCTCTTGAATATTCTCACAGGGTTTGTGGAGAACATTCATGTTGAAGGAGATCAAGTTATACTTTTGCATGTGGTGGAGCAGCCACATCTTCCAATCCTTGCTGGTATGTCAAGATGTCAGGTGCCTGGCAACACCCATTTTTTATTTCTTTTTCTTCATATAAAAATAGGAAACATTTCCCATGTATGCTAACCAGAGGACACAATTGGAAGGAGCTGCCATCTCCAAGGGGCCAACCAAATGCCTTTGTTCACAATCAGACTGTGCTTATTCCCACTTAAGCATGTAACAAAATAATGATAGTCCACAAATCAAAACTGAATGATTTTGCTCCCAGTCCTGTGCTCACACACCTTTTAGATCTTGTAGGAAGGCCTCCCTCATAAAGACCATATTTTGTTATCATAATATGGTAACATATAAATTAAATGTCCATTATCATTATTGTATATGCAAGTTCTGTATGGTTATCTTTTTATGATGGCAAAGCAAACAAATATAAATAAGAATAATAATTCTGCTCAGAAACATTGTTATGCATTCTTTACTGTATACCATTCTTTGCTATATATATACCTATATACCACATTAGTGGTACATAATATAGGAAAAATCTCCCTGGGGAAAGTTCTGTGAGGGCTGATTTCACAAGTTAAGGAGTGGTACAAACAGACCAAAGATGTAAATGGCAAGCATTGCAATAATACATGCAGTCCCATGGGAAATCCATATTGGCTTGAAAAGGGCAAACTTGCATCACAGTAACCTTAAAGCCACAGGTTTAAATCTGTTTTTTACCCATGACAAATTAATCCCTGATGGGCCCAAGCAATACAAGATAATTGAATTGCTTTTATATATGCTTCAGTTACAGGTCAATAATCAGTTGTGTCACTGTATTTAACAACTCTGATAAGACTTACAACTCCTTAGTAATATTTTTTTATATATATAATTATCATGGGAAAGAATACTTATTGTGTACACTTGCAGATGCCTTGGGTATTGAAGAATTTAAACGGGAAGTCAAGAAAGTAGAGGAAAATTTGAAAGCTTTGGAAAAGAAATACATTGATCGATGCAAGGAGCTGAAGGTAGAGTTTTAATATCCATCTGTTTCATTGACCAATAATAATTGGGGTTTTATTGTGTCAAGTTGACATAGAGTTGCAATATCTTTTGTTGCAGTGGTTCTACCCATAAGAGTAGGGATGTCCTTCTTGTTGATGGCTTACCATGAATTAAAAACCAAAGCATTTGAATACTATTAACAGATGAAAGCATGAGATAAAGCCATTGAAGAAGGTCCTTTCAGACAAGAAGCACCTCCTAAACAATCCAGAAATCCAAATTTGGTACCATAGTTTGTTTGTTGTTGCTTTTTTTTAAATGAAGGCACTGGCCTTCTGTGTTAAAGATATAGAGAGT